>JAGDQP010035712.1:0-19439 GCA_022664845.1 Lepisma saccharinum
CATAGCACGCATTTGCACACAGATGGTCTCTACAAGGCCTCCACGTCGACGGCGAAGAAGGGCGCCTCTGGTCCTCGGCCCCCCACCAAGTGAACCTCCTGACCCTCCGCCGATTGACTTCTGGCACGATGTACACGGTGACGTCATCGATTACGTCGATCCTCTACCGGAACCGCCTATGCACCTGCCAGACGAACTACAGCTGCTCATTGACGAATTGGATTTACACGAAGACGATTATCGGTGGCCTCCACGGGACCCCCGTCTACTTTTTATCATTCTACTTCAACAATTTCGTCAGGACTTTTTAGGGGAATTCGCCCCTCAGGACCCTTTCCGTGACCTCCCTCCGGATTGGAACTGGTGGCGCGACTTGATTCATGATCTTAGTGAAAGGATTATTCGGGATGGAGAACCTCCACCTGCGATCGATGAAGAGGATGCAGATCAGCCCGTAGTTGAGGATAATGATTCGTCGACGGACGATGAACCTGCTTCGACGGAGTCTCCTGCTGACTCGGAGGACGCTTCGCTGCCAGTCATTCGCCCTTGTCTTCGTCATATGGATGCTTCGCAAGTTAAGCCCTTTGGCGTGCCTGGTAGTCTTCATACGCAGGAACCTCTTTTTCACACTCCCCCGTCATCCTGCCCTATGTCTATACGAGGGACTCCCAAATCCCTTCGTCCAGTGGTGCAAAATATGGCTCAGGTCGGCATTCTGCAGCAAGTACCGTCCAGCTTTGTCAAGAACTGTTTTCCTTTATTTTTGGTGCCTAAGTCTGACAACTCTGCGCGTGTGATTTATGACTGTCACGAGTGGACCGATTGCTATTCGCCCCCACCAGTGTTCTTGCCATCACCTCGAGACCTAGTGAACCAAGTGTCTAGTGAAACTTATTTGGCTAAGATCGACCTTCGCGATGGTTTCTACCATCTTCGCCTTAGCCCTTATACTAGTGCCTTTTTTGGTGTTAAGTGTGGTAGTGACTTTTTTGTTTTCCGGCGCTTACCTATGGGCTGGACGTTGAGCCCGGTTCTCATGCAAACCGCCATGCGCACTGAATTGCACTATCTTTTGGATAACGTGTGCTCGTTTCTTGTTTACTACGATGATAGTTTGTTATATGGCTCCTTTCAAGAAGTGTCTCACGCCATTTCCATTTTGTGCAACTCTTCCCTCGCCATTAACACCCATAAAAGTGTGCTCACCCCGGTGCAGCGTATAGTGTTTCTTGGTGTCGAAGTGAATATTCCATTACTTACTATTTCTATTCTACCCAAATACTTAGCCATTTTAAAAGCTGTTCCTGATTTGCGCCTCCTACAGAACCATCTCTCTACCTCTCTTGCCCTCCACTTCCATTGCCATAATTCTTCTGACTACATAGTCATTTGTTCTTCTCATTACATGTACATACCACTGCAGTCTTCTTTCTTGTATCTTCTTAGATATCTCTACAATCTTGGTTGTTCCTCTTACTCTCACGTTTATCACTCTGTCTGCTCTTATTATCCAACACAGCCATCGTAGGATTCTCATATTGGTGACATCTAATCTCCTTTCCTGTGCTTTCTTTATTCTCCATGTTTCTGCTCCGTACATCATTGCTGGTCTAACCACTATTTTGTAAATCTCTCCTTTATTCTTCACCGTGGTTCTAAGGTCGCAGAGAACCTAATTAAAAAGTTGTTTACAATACCACTTTGTTGTTTCTAATTATTTGCCACCATTTTGGAATATTGGTACACATTTGCCTTGGATTATGTGTTACACGTTTTTTTCAGACACTTAACAAAAGTTAGTTTTACAGCATCAATATCCTGGAGCACATCCAATTATTCATAGTCAAATATAAGGAATAAACTGATTAGTTAAATAAGAAGAAATAGTTTACTTGAGAATTCAGTAATTCAAAACAGAGAACCTTTATCATGTTAGCTTATTCTTGAAGTAAAAGAACTTCATGAATAAGGTGCTGGCAATATAATTATTTTCTCTTGAAACTAATTTCAGTAGCTGAAGCCTTTAAGAGGTTGACATTAATATGCCAAAGGAACTCACCCTCCCATCTACTGACAAAAACACTTAACATTATTGTGTTCTAAGCAACGGATTTTCAATTAGGTTATCACGATCCTCACCTGTTTCAATGACAAAACCGAAAACATTTAATGCAAATTGGTTGATTGATTTGGAGTAAATCCACAGTTAGCAATTTTTACTTTATACCACCACCCCCAAACTGAAAATCCTGATGGAAACCCTGGGCACATTACAAGAGAACACCTGAACCAATTATGACAAATGTTAAGCATGATGATATATAGGTCATTATTTTTAGAGGTGCAATAATATCAACATATTAATCTGATTTGTCATGTTCATGGTAAGGAAACTCTGTTAAGAATATTCCACCCCACCCCTAATGTAAAAGTGGCTGAATCAATTGCAACCAATATTATCATCACGCATTGATAGTTTCAGGCATGTTAGGAGTTTAATCTGATTACCGTTTCTATAATAACAAGACTCCATTATTCTTAAATTTGTGCATGATTTTAAAGGACATTATTATCAGTGTTTTAGATATATTAAAGTAGTAGAGTTTTTATGTAAGTAGAAGTACATAAAACCATATAGAGATTGTAGTCTGTATTCATAACTAGTTACGCATTTATTTCTGGCTCGATTAAGTTTCTTGTTTCATCGCTAGATGTTTCTGAACTCAATAGCTTATTTGCTTAAAGATTCTGGTAAAATTAAGTTCTGTGATTGGCTCAGTATAACTTCTTAGCTTAAAATATGGTAGCACAAAGCAATCAGAAGCTTCAGTATATCAGGATGGTCGAGAAAATGAGTTATTCAACTCTAGCGGCAAGGCAAGTAACTTCTTCGAAGCCAGAAAGAACTGCGCAGCGCTAGTTATGAATACAGACTACATCTCTGTGGTCGAATTTGTGTTAGTAGTAGTAGTAGTAGTAAAAGTACTAATAGTAATAACAGTGATAGTAGTAGAATTAATAGCAAGATAAGGGGATTCAATATTGCCTAGCAACCAACGTGGTCTATTCGTTCTATTAGTTATAATAGGTGTTAAATCTGACAGATGGCGGTAGTTGTTAGCGTTCACAGAGAACTGATTTCAAAACTCAGGTAGACTATATTTGCTTACTGTACCTTAGTTGTTGTAGAAATAATGAAAGTAGCAAAATATATAGTTTTGTTTCTGCATCCATCCCAAACACCTTCATCGTTCTCTATGGTAACAACCAAATTCTCATAAGAATTTATCCGGGTAATGGACATCTATCCGTTCGGCTTTAGTATATCTCTATGACGGAATAATGGGTAAAATTCCGCTGACGGATAAAACTCAACCAGATTTTATATTCACCACTTATCGTCACAGCTTTATACGTTATCCAGAATTTTTATCCGCGAACCGGATTTTATGAAACCATCTATCTTCAGAATAATATCCACCATAATAGATTTTATCCGCTATCCGTCGCCTAGGTTATTCTACTCTTCCGAAACGGATACCGGATATGACGTGTCTTTTTCCACAAGCTGTAGTTCTGCAAGAACTACTTTTTGATTGTCAACTTTCTTTCATCGCTGCTTTCTTACCAAGAGGTTTATTGTTTCAAAGATTTATGTTGAACTCAAATTACGAATTTATATACCATTTGTTTTAATGATATGTTTCAATTTCACACAGGACGAATCAGAATCTGTCATATAATATTCATATGGAAAAAATAGTATTTTGTAAATTAGCCACACACACACACACACACATATTTTATAAGCCGCTGTAACAGAGACATGAGAGAGACAAAATGTGTGTGCGAGCACTTCTGTTTCCCTTCTTCGGGGAGTTCCCCTTGAAGAAGCCGGTCAACAATAAAAAAGGGCCACTTAATAACGGACATGCTTTGAGAAGATTAAATGAAAACAATCAAGTGTCGTGTCATCAAACTTCAAAGGAAAGAAGAAGAGAAAGAGAAATTGCGTTAAGCGATGAACTTAAAGGAGATTGAAGTGAAGACGTTGAGAAGATACTTTCTTCTCTTTCTCAGAGAGTTGGACATTGGAATGTGTATTATAAAGCTGGGACGAAACTCGACCAACAATAAGAGTATTTTGTGAGATTATTCTACATTAGTGCATGAATTCGTAGCGTTTCTTTCTCTGTGTGTTTCTTTTAAAATTATGTACATTGGAAATGCAAAGAAGATACAGACTTTACGGTATTATATCTTCCTCTATTATCTATGACTGTCTGCCAACGCTGGAGGCAATTTTTCGATTCCTCTCACGTAGAAATTTGCTAGTTTCGAGTTAAAGAAGTCGTCGATCCAAGTTCGAACAGCATTTTCGTTATCAAAGGATTTTCCTTTGGATATGGTTGGATACAGAACGAAAAGGATGGCCATCTGAGGGCGCAAAATCGGGGGAATAATGGGGATGTGAAAGAACTCATTACTCAAGCTCCTAAATAACTGATTTTTTCCTGTTAAATGAGTGTGGACGTGCATTATCATGTTGCCGTAACCCTTAATACAGTCTTCCCGGTAACTTTTATTTTTAAATTGCGATCGCAAGGCGTCTGACTTTTCAGCAATAAACGTCAGTAGTGATGGTTTCATTTTTCAGAAGCGATTACTAGTATAAATCGCCATGTTTAACTCACCAGACGCTTAACATTGTCTTTTGTCGATGAGCACTAGCTTCTTACACGGGAAGTTATAGTTTAGTTAGGGTTCAACCAGTTTTTTTTTTTATGTTGACATAAAGGCACTATTTCTTGTCACCAGTAACAATCCTGGACAGGAATGATCGATGTTGTTCTTGAACTAATCAGTCACAAGCAATGAGACAAGCACAAATAGCCACCTGCTGATTTCTGTTTGTTTTGCTTCAAGCGTGCGGTGTTCATACACCTAGTTTCTGAACCTTTCCCATGGAATGCAAATATCGCACGATGATTCACTGGTCGAGGTTTATTACATTTGACAATACTTTGGTTGACGGACTTAAACAACGAATTTAAACGGTCTTCATTTTGAAAAACCTTTTGCTCACATTTGTTGATATTTCACGTATAGTGTTTTGCCAAACTTTGGATATACCGTAATTTGCCGGCGTATAAGACGCACCCTCTTTTTGAGGACGATTTTTGCGGAGGGGGGGGGAGTGTGTCTTATACTCCGGCAAATACGGTAAATGTATTTCGTAAGAAAATCCTAAAAGGGAGTGCTGAAATTTAAGCCTCGGAAATGATTTATGTTTCCAACAAGACACTCTGAAACATTTTTTGAAACATTCCTGGAAGAACTGGAAATTTCCAGTAACTTGGCTAAAGGTAGCCAGCCATAATTCAGTTGTCAGAAATGCTGAAAACAAAAGAAATAGAAGTCTGAAGAGAGACTTAAACACGAGTTAATCAGGTAGAAGTTCTGCGTTTTATCGGCTGGACTAAACTACAAGTCATAAAGAAACACAGATAAAATCAGTATAAAGGAGTAGAAATACATTACCCGACCTCTGAAAACATAAACTAAGTTAATCCGACGATTTATGGCATGTTTATATCACTTTCTATTTGTCATTTAGGAATCGTAATCTCCATTCATTGAGAATATTTCTTAATTTTGTAAAAATAAGCGGTCAAGATGGTGGTTGGAAACACTTGATCAGCATTAGGCATATTGTTACGATAAGCAAGTACGGCCTGAGCCATAGTTGCCTAAAGGCTTTAAAATAAATTCAAATTCAGATAAGTAAGTTTTTCATACTTCTGCGCATGTGCAGAAGAAATCACACTGGAACTGAACACTGAGATTTTGCAGTAAGGTAATATAAATTATTCAGTGCTTTTCAAGACTTACTGCCTATAACTGCAAATACTAACATTTCTTTTAAACATTACAGGATATATAAAGGAATTTTTAACAGTGGATAGAGACACTTCAGAAATGTAGGAGACACCATGGTACACGTCTCACACTTTAAAGGCCTCATCTCAGAATGCTGAGTTAAATTCCATTGAAAATATGTACAATGAACTCAAGGCAGGGTGAGACATCATATAAACCCAAAACAAAGAATTGAAGATAAATCCTTGCAAGATAAAAAAATAGGATCAGAGATGGCTACAAAATATGTTCATTCAATACCAAAACAGACTTTCATAAGTGATTTTTTTTTAAAGAAGGATTTGACTTTCAACAAACTATTAAATTACTTAACTATGTTCTAACGATTTTGTTAGTTTATGAAAATATGTTTTCCATTCGTAAATCTAAATACATTATATTTCACTTCGCACAGAAAGTTATTATTTTCTAAATTAAATAAACTTGTTATTTTTATATTTATTATACGGTATACATAATTTTAACCCTTGATTATAGTAACACTTAAAGTAGTAATCACTTTGTTCCAATACTCTTTTTTTGTCCCTGTAGGCGAACTACACGCTGTACTAATGTTCATTTTGATCAGCGTGTCGCTCTCTTCACTATCTCTCTTAATGCTGTATCTCTTCCTCTCTCCTTTCCATCCTCATCTCTTGTGAAAAAAAAATACACTATAATATTCAAAGAATTCCAGACATCAAAACATCACTACGAAGTTGAAGCACTCAAGATTGAATGTGTGTAATTTCAATGTTCCTACCACGATTCAGGAATTCTGTATATTACGATCGAACATAGAATTTAACACCAAATTCTATTGAAATTTTACAATGAAGCGCACCTCGCTTTCCAGGGAAGATGCTCTTAAAAACTTCGAAGGGTATGCTTACTGAACAGAAACAAGAGGGCTTGATAGTTTTCGGGTTCTGTTACTAAAGGTTTTAACTGCAGTGGTTTTACAAGTCCCATAACGAGCGAAACGTACCCGAAGAGCATTGATGTGGTGTTGGAAAAGGGACAGTCGTTTTGGTCTGCAGAGAGTGAGAGTGTGAGTTTGTGTATGTTAGAGTGGTAGTGAGTGTGTGTGTGTGTGTGTGAGTATGGTGTGTGGTGATAGGCGAATGCAGCCAAAGCTGGGATTTCTATCGATCGGCCCCCTTTTACACAGGCAACCAGGCACGCTGTTGACACAGGATGATGACAACACATACAAACACACAGCTGTTGTATGAGAGCCAAGAGGTTTCCCTCCCACGTTTGTTGTTATGTGTGCATCTATACACAGGTGCAGAAGCCGACGAAATCAAGATAGTAAAAAAGGGTTTGAGGAATTAATGAAAATGGCAAGAGTTTGCTGAGTTTCTCACATTGTGGTAAACTTGTGGTGTGTGTCATCATTACAGTATTTACGTACGTGTTTAATGTGTGAAAGTAGGTTGTTTCTGATCTTATTTGTCAATACGAAATGACTTAAACGTTTCAAAAGAATCTTTGCCAATAGCTAACATACAGTCAAAGTAGGTACTAAAGAACGAGAAACAAAGCCAAAATGCAAGAAAAAATTTAAAAAAAGCAGAATTACGATGAAAACTTTATTTCTCGTTAATTTTTTTTTTTTAGTGGAGGAATTCAGTACTGCTTTATAAAGTGACTTATATGATACGTTTCGATGTTCTTGAACCGGAACAAACTTGTTAGTTTTTTTTTATTTTGAGCCAACGAAAAGCTAAAATTTTTAGAGGAATTCAGTACTGTTTCAAATTGACTTATAATGTAATTTCTTATATAATTCTTAAACTTGTTTGGTTTCTGGAATAAACTTGTTAGTTATTCCTAAGCGAATGAAAATATAGTTGTTTTTTTTTTCAGAGGAATTAATTTTTTTCTTCAAATGTACTTCTAACATAGATTCTTCTTGAACTTCAGTAAACTTGTTAGATTTTTCTGAGCAAATGAAAAGTTTTAAAAAAAAAAATCAGAGGAATTTATTAATGCATCAACCCTTATTAAACCTTCTTCAAATAAGTAAAATTTTCTGAAGAAATGCAAAAATTAAAATTTTCTGAGGAATTAAGTAGTGTTTCAAATGGACTTATAACCGAGCTAGATTTCTATATTAAAGTTTTCTGGACAATTGTAAACAGAAAAAATAAATCATTAAAGCTTAAAATGAACCTTTGTAATCAGAAACTGCTCGAAAAAGGAAGGTAAGATAAAAGTATAAAGGAGACAGTAAAGAACAGGTAAAAAAATGGTTAGGTTATTAGTTTCGCAGCGAGTATATACCGAAGGATACAATTGAAAGTATGCTTGAAGTTTAGAAATTAGAGGAGGATGGATGCAACTTCTTGACAATATTAAGGAAGAATGTAATCTCTCTAAGACAAAAAAGAAACTCATAAACATGATTAGAAAAAGGACACATTTACCTTAAACAACCACACCACATTAAAAGAAGATCAAGGAACAATATTAGTGAATTTACCCATGAAATTTTTTATATTAACGTCTAGGTCATAACGCATTATTCAAGCTACATGATCCTTGTTTGCCCGGGGAACCTTTTGTTTTATTGAATTTCCATACATATTTAAAATTTTATTTTGTGCCATTAGAGATAGTCTTCTCCGTAGGGTAATATATTTTATTAAATATGATACAATACTTTTAACAATCTATTTCCTTTTAATATTCAATATTTACGATCTGTGTCAATTTAAATATTAATAATTATTATTTATAATCACAAGCTATTAAAACATTTTCGCCTGCTTGTTTTTATAGAAAAAAAAAGATATTTAATATAGCTGTAAATTCTTCATTTGTAATGTAAACTAAAAAAACATACACGTATACACATACATGCTTACATAACTTGCATACACAAAATTATGATTTTTTTTACGACAGTCGGGTTACTTTTGGCGAACCACAAATATTTTTGCAACTCTAAACTTTTGTAATGTCTGTTTTTTTTATATATATATCCATATTGTTGTTCAAACTAATTATATTTTGTGTTTCTCTCCTGTATGAATGTATAAAATTCAATAGCTCTATTTAACACAGAATAATGTACTTGAAAAATCACAATTCCGTTTGCATGTTGTTATTTTCACTTTTTTTTAACGCAAAAGTCAACTAAAAAGTAATCTGGTCCTCTTTTAAACAAAGAAGGTAGATTGATTGAATTGTTATTAACGTCCTAAACGAGCTGGTTAGCTTTTAAGGACGGAACCTACAGTTTAACGTGGGCTCCGAACCACTTGTGTCCGCATCGAGAATCCAACCCCGAAGGATTCCTTGATTACAACAGACAAGGCAAAGCGAAAGTGAGTTCAGTCACAACGACTTATCTGGTATCTCTGAAAGCGGCAGATCCTTTTCTTTCGTTTAGCTTCATCCATTTTTTACTGCCTTAATGAAGCTAGGTAAGAAGAAACTGATTTCAGATTCAGATTTGGGTATCAGTGATTCATCCCACCGTTTTTAATCTGGTAATTTTAAAAATTGGCAGGTTCTTTCAATCTTGTTAGTTTCCTTCCATTTTATGAATTCTCGCTAGTCTCACTATACGCATTCAGTGTCTTGTCGGTACCGCGATAAGTTTATATTAAAACAAATTCTTGTAGTTTTTTAAATTTATTTCCATTTGACGAATTTATCAAGAAATATCCACGATAACAGAGTAGGCTTGATTCAAGCTTATTGTAAGCTTGCCATGATAAGTGTAAAAGCTTACATCAAGAAGCTTGTCATAACAAGTCTGCAAGCTTAAATCAAGCTTGGATCATACTTTATATCAAGCTTGAAACAATCTCACAAGATTGATGCCAGCTTACTATATATCAAGCTTGTTACAACAAGCATAAAACAGGTTTGCCATCATAGTACTAGAGAAACAAACATATCAACACAGTGGTTGGATCAAACTTTCAATATCAAATCAACTTAGTACAATTAATTTCAAAACTTAATTCAAGCTTGTGATAAGCTTGTTTTCAAATGAATTATAGCAAATTTCACAAAGAAACAGCTAATCAGAATATTTAATTTTGAAAACCAGCGATCAATACAGTTAAATCAAAGAGTTTAGCGAGGAGTAACCTGACTGGGAGTGATATTGATTTGAAATCTGAATGTTATTTATCGTTGTGGTACTTGTTTGTTGTCCTCCTTTTATTTTAAGCGCGTCAAGGACATGATGTAAGTCATTTACCGTCTTATATACTTACCTAAAATAATCGCACCATTATGACATTTCAAAAACATTAGTCATCGTTTCTGGTCTTCACATTTGCTTGTTGAAGATGATTTAAAACCGTTTCCCTTGTATAATTTAACGTTGATACAAGTCCTCATTTCTGGAACCTACTTTCTTTTTCTCATAAAATACGTACAGTTCAAAACCTCTGAAAATATTATTTGGATTGTACTTTCTCTAACAACAAACGATTGTAACTTATAGAGCGTCCTACAAGCATACTAAACACCATGGCCGCCATCTTGAAATCCGCCATATTGGATTCAGCTCAAGAATTTCAAATAGAAAAGGGGGTCATGTGATATATCGTTTTAGGCTAGTTTGTTCTCAGAAATTCAATTTTGAAGACATTTGCCACCTACGTTCATTTGTTTTAGAGATACGGATTCTTAAATTGATCATTCGAAAATAGATATGATTATACAGTTAGTTTACATTATGTAAAAGTATACATATCCTAATTAAAGTATATAGAATGAATTGTCTTGTAGAGCTGAAAATATGTTTAGTTATTGTTTTGTATAGTTATTGTTGAACCCAATGTGTAACGTAAGACGGTTGTAAAATTAAACACATGTTGTAAGGCGGCAAATAAAAATTTCCGAATTCCTATATCCTAAGCAAATGAACGTAGGTGACAAATGTCTTCGAATTGAAATTTCTAGGAATAATGTAACCTAAAACGATATGTCACATGGCCCTCTTTCTATTTGAAATTCTTGAATCGAATCCAAGATGGCGCCTTTCAAGGTTGTGGCCATGGTGCTTATACCTCCATCAGGTGCAGCTTTCTATCTATTGTCATTACCCAAAGATTGGTTCAGATTTCCGCAACAAGTATATTCAGACTTATGCCTTACCGCATTCAAAATATAATGAAATCCACATTTCTAAAAAATTCCTTTTGAAAAAATATCAGAAAAGTTGGGTCAATGAATGTCATTTTCATACATTACAGGTGACAAACAAAATATTTCATGTAAATATCGGCTGATCAGCTGAAATAGTTTCCTCGTAACTGGCACTTACTGGTCCACCGGTCATTTCCCGGTGCGCCGGCTGTGAATTTGTTTCGATATTTAAAATCTTAGTTTTCTTTTTTTTAGTCTCATAATAATAAGTGTAACCCTACGTCGTGTTCAGTATACTCCATACGTGGGTTACACATGCGGGGCGAATTAGAGAAATTAAGGGCAGAAGTTTGAAGGAACAGACAGATCTTTTTACAAGGAACTGTGCCTAGTCATCAGACAAAATGTAAATGCTCCAGCGATAATTTGGATTTCATAAACCTTTTCTGGTTCGACAAGTTTATGCGGGTCGAGAGACAATAATTCTTTGACATCCTGTTCAGTCGGATACCATCAATGATGAATTACCATTTAACCTAAAATTTGCATTTCCAGAGAGGGTCAGGAAGGTGAAGTGCCACCTGAGTTTCAACTCGTCCCTTCTAAGCCGTTTCTGAACACTCTGCTTTTTTTTGTTTTTTTTTTTTCGAAACTAGGTTCAGTGAATAGCACTACACGTACCAACAGATTTTGTAACTCACAAGTTGAGATTCTCATCACCAGTATGCTCTTTCTGACACGTGTTTGAGGAACAAAGTTATACAAATTCTCTTCTTTTCCAAAAACAACTTGCTTCACGGAATCGTCATGTCATGACCAAACGTTATGCACTAAAATGGACACGAATCAAGACGGGTTTGATCGTGACCAGTGCTTCATCAATAATTAGAAAGGGCTAGACAAGATCAAGGAGTAAGATTTAGTTTACTTTGATTATATGTAAAATTGATCACTTGACTTCAGCAAGACAGACCTTCCAGAAGATATCACCTACATGTGTTCGTTTGATGGTACTGAGGTGGTGGAGGGTGATGATGATACTGAAGCAATAGAAATAACACCTGAAGAGTGTAATCCTACTGTTTGAAACTTTGCAGTACTGTATGACATGTGTTACACGTTCTCTAGTATCTATAACCCTCTTCATGTTGATCTGCACAATATGTATTAACTATACCAATATACCAAGTTTGTTGTAAAAGGGTTATTTCCTAAGTAAAGCTAATAAAGAACCACTTAAGAAGTATGTTGAATTAAGAGCATCTGAGGCCACTTTTACTGACGCATCGTCAGAGTGAATTAACCATTAATTTTGATCCAGAAGTAGTAATTAAATACGTGTGTAAGAGTAGCAGAGACGAAACTCGTTACTTACGAGTGTAGTGTAAGCAAAGCTGAGAATCATTTCTCTCAGCTGGCTTCCCAAAAGTGACTCCTAGAGACTCTCCATTATTTTACATTGCTATATCAAACTCATCATCGTCGACACTCAGGGTATATGACTGATGTAGATACGATCAGTGCTGAATTCAAAGAGAGAGCCACCCACCACATTCTCAAGAAAAATATTTTGTTTTTATAGCATTACTGGCTGATTTCCCGCCCGTTGCTGCGGGGTCCAGAGTTTTCTCGCCCTCTCACCTCCATGTGGGGTGTGTCGAATCAAAAACTAAGATAGCCATTGCCCAATTTGCCCATTTGGAGGTAGGCAACCAGGAAAACTACATTGTGGCGTGGGTTGCTCAGTCTGTAAGGATATATATGATATTCATGATATCAACATGCACGCCAGTGCATGCAGCCAAGTTCTCCACGTCACAAAACGTCAGCACTGCCAGAAGCATGTTATACAGGAACAAGAGTTTTCGGCGAATACGGCGATTTCGAGGCCCCGTAAGTAAAAAGATGTTAAAGATAGGAATATGAGCTTTCGAAGTTAAGGAGATATGGCAAATATATGCAGGTGTGCAAAATTTTATATTCGTAGCTTGAAGCGGACCCCTGAAATTGCGTATTTTATGCTTACTGATTCATACACTCACATTCACTTACTCACTCACTCATATTGTTTAGGGTGTTCAGGATAAGCTAGAAACATGAATTTTGGCACGAAGGTAGAGGATGATAAATAGGTAAAGGAAAAAATTCCATCATTTTGAAAAGTCGCCATCTTGTATTCATAATGGCCGTTAAACGTAAAATTTCATACACAGCCTAAATTGTTGAAGCTTGAAAACCGAAATTTCGTATGAAGATACATCATCTTTAGTAGGTTAAGGAAATATTACAAAATCTTGAAAAAGTTGTCACATTGGATCCAAAATGGCCCCAAAATAAAATTTCTATAGATTACACAGCCTAAACGGTTGGAGCTAGAAAAACGAAATATAGTATGACGGTACGTACCATTAGTAGGTTAGAAACATATTACAAAATGTCTCCAAAGACAATCTTGGAACGAAAATGGCGAACCTCATAATCCATTTTCCACATCGTTTGACCTTGAGATACGACATTTAGCATAAATGTGTAATTTAGTAATTTAGGAAAATATTACATTTTGAAAAACGTCGTTATCTTAGATTCAAAAATGTCAGCCCCAAAACCATTTTCCAAACCGCTGAAGCTAGAGAAACGAAATTTTAGTATGAAGGTGTACCATCATGAGTAGGTTACAATGAATGGAGCAAACCACGGGGGGTATGGGGAAGATCTGCACCATGGGAGCGCAGTCCCCCGGAGAGTCTGATTGCGATAAAGGAAGCGCAGTCCCCCAAAACTCCACATGTTGTGGGTGCAGCCCGCCAAGGGATACTGGAGGCAGCGCCCCCAGCGAAGCAATTATATATATTATACACTTACAAATAGCTGTGAAATCCGAGCAAAAACACCAAAGGTGCAAAAAGTTCAGCCAAGTTCTTCAGCCCTAAAAAGTGGTAAAATGGAGGACGAATGAGTCAAGTTTTTTTGGCGACAGCATGTAAAAGGAACACTGGAACTTGGGGCGAGGTGACAAGGTTCATGATCTTCAAGCCATAAGGCTGGTGGCGACCTTAAAACCCACCATGCCCACCACCACCAACGCAAACACGCAAAACTACGCAGAAAGAAACATATCTTGGATTTTAATATTTCCGTTAAAATAAAGCAAATCATCCTTTCCAAAATAGGTGAGAGAACTCACAGTCGAAAGGGAAAAGAGTAAGTAAACACAAAGTCAACCTGAAAGAAGAAAGTTTAGGTAATGAGACAAACTCCTATTAAACAAAATGGCGGTCCTAATTCGGTTTTTCTTGTATGTCTAAGTTCCATTTTGCGGAATATCAATGTCAGTGTCAATTTTCTCAAAAACGGAGAATTTCTTCATCCATATTTTCTAAGACAATTGTCCTTTTTTCGGTAAGAACTTTTTGTACGAAAAACAATAGAAACCTAGTTTTTGTGTACTCTCTAAGGGCGAAATTTCAATCACCACTAACTTATCGAACTCACTCAAGTTTATATATTGACTGGAATGTTTTATTCATATGAATAGGTTTCTTTTTTAAACTAAATAATATTCTTTCCTTTCAGTTTCAAGATCTTATCTTTTAATATAAAGGAAAACAGACGGACTATTCAAAAGGTACGTGATGCTCCTTTTCCTTTAAAAGAGTTATTCTTTATTCATAAACTAGTTATCATAAAGGACAAGAAAATAGCAAAACATTTTGATATTTGCAAAATATTTGTCATAATGTTCCATCTGCCATCTGTACTTTTTTCTGCAAATTCATTGAAAAGAATATTTTGTATTCAGTAAACGATCACATGGAAAAAAACGAACTAAGTTTCTGATTCTTTTTGTTCCATTTTTCGTAATATATTAGAAATGAAAAATGAAAAAAATGGGGATTGCGTGTCTATGCTTTTGATTGAAACAAATTGAAATGTGACTGGAAATCTTTAAAAGAACACAAAGAGGAAAAAAGGGAAACAGTATATGTGATTAGAATACGAAATTTGATTTCTTTGAAAAACAAAAAGAGGAAACGACTCTTTTAAGGAATGAAATTTGTTTTCTTAGAATAAGAAACATGAGAAAGATGATTTCTATTGACATTTCTATCTATTTGAAACAATATATTTATAATGAGGAGGTTTCCCTATTGACTGTTGTCATGTATTTAAGTTCTTTGTTGTTATTTCTTCCTTTATTTGTTTTTTAAAAGAATATTGTAAGTCTTATCTGATTGGAAGTTACTAGAATAACGCTTGTTTGTAAGTAAACGAACGTTATTTTAGCTTTCGCAAATATCTACTTTAATATAATCACTTTCAAGACATAAGGACACAAGTGTACTGGATTTCCATATAACTTACGTCCTTACGCACTAAAAGCGACGATATTATTTTTTGTGATATACAGGGTGTTTAAGAATGATAAAAAAAATTAGGCTAAGCAGTTCTGATCAAAATAGGCAAGAAAAAAATATTCAAGAGAACTACGTCAGCTATTCTGCCATAGAACCAAACTTTTGAAAAATTTTGAATAGAAATTTCTTAGAAAAGTCAATTTGTGCAGATTGTGAAGACATTTGAAGTGTTGAAACCGCTGCGGTAATCTGACTCAAACTTTGAACAATGCTAATAGCAAAGGGTGTGTGAGCATCTTTTCCGCCATCTTGAATTTTCCGAATCTCTATATGCTAAACATGTAAACGTAGGAGACAAATGGTTTCACATTTGAATTTCTGAGAACAAGCTAGCCTGAAACGATATATTACATTATCCGTTTCCTATTTCAAATTATCGAGCTGAATCCAAGATGGCGGAGCCCATGATGATCATAGCTTCAGTAGTTGTAGCCATTTATTTACTGTCATTTCCCAGTGGCTGAGTCAGATTCCTGCAGCAGGTTCAACACTGCAAACGTCTTCAAACTTACCTCTTACACTATACAAATAGGCACAAATCCACATTTGCAACAACAACAAAAAAATGTATTCAATATTTTCCCAAAGTTTGGCTCTCTGGCTGTCATTTCCAGCATTACAGGTAAAAATCAAGTAAAAACAAATATGTAAATATCGACTTAACATCTGACGTAGTGATGGGTGAAATAAACTTCGTGTTGGAAAACTTCCTACTTGAGTTTACAAAAAAAAACTACTTATATTTAAATCAAGATTCTACAAAAACGCGGAACTTAAATTAAACTAACTGCTATAAAGTTCCAATCTTTTCTGTATTGTGCATTTAGATGCTACAAATTATATTAACTCTTAAATTCCATCCATTTGACAGTAATAACGATCATATTTTAAATTTGAAAAGTATATCCTTGGCATGCAGCCATCATCACAAAATTTAATAATATATCATTCCGATTTTTTTTTCTTAGATATTAGTAAAATACGACTATTGTCCAAGAATAATATTTAATGTATGGGGCAAGATACGAGGAACATTTAAAAAGTCTGTACCGTTTTGCTGTTATTAAAAAAATACTCTGAGTAAATAAATATCTTTCTTTATATGGGAATTATCTTTATGTGAAAAATTTCACCCTTCAAATTTTTATTTTTATTCAAATTTCTGCAGAGGAAAACATAAATTAACTTTCACGGACCAAAGTTCGTTTCGTCCCAAAATGTCCCAAAAGTGTTTGCACACAATTATGCAGTTACTACTAGCATTTAATAATTAGTAATTGTACTCATTCTTGAAGGACGAAACGAGCTTTGGACCGTGAAAGTTAATTTCTGTTTTCCTCTACTGAAATCTGAATAATTTACGTAGAATAAAAAAGGCGGGAAAATCCACTTGGATTGAGCCTTAAGAAGAACTGAATTTTCAACGTAAATTATCAGTTGTTAAACAGCTCGTAAGTAACAATTTTAATGAATTTATTAAAAACAAAAGGACCATGAATGATGAACATATTCTTAACTTCTTTGCAAATGTTAACATTTCTTCCCGCAAAAGTATCTGACTTCGCTCTCTACTCTCTTATTCACGAAATATTTCAAAGAAACATACATTAACAAAAAATAATAACTTACCCCAATACAGAAAATAAGAAATTCGTAGTTTAGGCTACTGTGAGTCGATTTTTTTTTTTCTGGCAAGCTCACCCACTCACATAAAAATCTGCCAAAAAAATGGAGGACTGGTGTATCCACACACCAAACAGGAAAATACCTTCCAAAACAGTAGGTGGTACTCAAACGCCTCACCTATCGGCATAGAAAGATTAGAAAATCGAAAAGCATCCACACTTCGATTTAGTAACACAGAGATACTCACAATAATAATAATAAAAAAAGATGTGCTACGTACCGTCACATTGCACACAACTGTTGCAATTCATGTCAAACCGCGTGGACTTCCATGCTCGAATTCAAGAACCAATCAAAACACAGAAAATTGAAACACGCTATATACAAACTAATGGGCAATTAAACCTACCCCTATAGGCAATAAATGATATACCCTTTAAGTCATAATTCTCCATAATCATCCGTGAACTTTACGTACACATCTCATCTCAGATAACTCAGAAACCAATATCATTACATGCCATAATACTAATCATCTCACTGTAGAGAAGTAATAGGTGTAATAAAGATTTTTTTTTTCTGCATGTAGTGAAAAAGAAGTCGATACTCATCACAGAAAATGTTTGTGATCAGACAATGCACTTGCTGATCAACATGCACGGCAGTGCATGAGCCAAGTTCTTCACGCCAGAAAACGTCAGCACTGCCAGAAGCATGCTATACAGGAACAAGAGTTTATGGCAAAATCGACGATTTGGGGGCCCCGTAAAAAAAAATATGTTAAAGATAGGAATATGAGCTTTTGCCGTTAAGGAGATATGGTAAATATATGCAGATGTGCAAAATTTCATATTCGTATCTCAAACAATGCTCTAGTTGTGGACCCCTGAAATTGCACATTTTAGGCTAACTGACTCACTCACTCACTCACTCATCATATTGTTTAGGGTGTTTGGAGTAAGCTAGAAACATGAAATTTCGTATGAAGGTAGAGTAGATAAAGGAAAAATTCCGACATTTTGAAAAGGTCGCCATCTTGGATTCAAAATGGCCACCAAACCTAAAATTTCAAAGAATACACAGCCTAAACGACTAAAGCTAGAACAGTGAAATTTGGTATGAAACTACATCATTGATACCAAATTAAGAAAACTTTTTAAAATTTTGAAAAAGTCGCTATCTTGGATTCAAAATGGCCACCAACCCTAAACTTTTAAAGAATACACAGCCTAAACGGCTGCCGCTAGAATAACGAAATTTAGTTTGACAGTACAACATTATTAGTAGATTATGAAAATATTACAAAATATCTCTAAAGACGCCATATTGGATCCAAATTGGCGGGCGTCATAAATCCATTTTTCAACAGCTTGAGCCAGAGATACGAAATTTGGCATAATGATGTATTATCAAGAGTAGTTTGGGAAAACATAATAACGTTTTAAAAAAATTACCATCTTTGATTCAAAATGGCAGCTGAAATACCATTTTTCACATCGTTCGAGATAGAGAAATGAAATTTGGTATGACAGTGTATCATCACGAGTATGTCACGAAAATATAAGAAAACGTTAAAAATGTGTCCATCTTTTATCCAAAATGCCCGCCTAAGCCCCACTTTATAACGACTGAAGCTAGAGAAACGAGATTTGGTATGAAGGTGTACCATTACGAGTAGGTTAGAATAAATTCGGCTCGTTTCCCCTAGTAGGGTGCAGTTCCCAGCGGAAGCCTGATTGCGATAAAGGAGTGCGCCCTAGCGAGGCCATCTTGGAATTCTGGGGCCAGCGCCCCAATGAGGCGAAGTGAGCATATAAATTACACAAATGTAAAAAGCTGCGAAATACGAGCAAAAGCACCAGAGGTGCAAATGTCCAGTCAACTCCTTCAATCTTAAAAAGTGGTGAAATGGAATATGGATGAGCCTAGCTCCTCGAGCCTAGCTCCTGCGTGTCCCACCAAGTTTTACTCGTCACAAACGTTACCACTGCCAGGAACATGTTATACAGGCAGAATGTGGAAGTTTCCCCCATTCGGACGCAGCGCTCTGGAGTATGAGGGAATATCTGCATCATGTGGCGCAGTGCCCTGCAGATTCTGGTTGTGATAAAAGGGCGCAGTGCCTCCAAACTCCTCAAGTTCGATGCGCGGCCTGCCGTGGGATTCTTGGCGCAGCGACGCGAGCGAATCGAGGGGAGTATCAACACGCACGGCAGTGCATGCAGCCGTGTTCCGCTTGTCACAAAACGTCAGCATGCTATACAGGAACAAGAGTTTATTGCGAAATCAACGATTTTGAGGTTCTGTAAGAAACAAGATGTTAAAAATTGGAATATGAAATTTCGAATTATGACGGTA
>JAGDQP010035714.1:8148-19438 GCA_022664845.1 Lepisma saccharinum
ATAGATAGATAGATAGATAGATAGATAGATAGATAGATAGATAGATATAATTATTTCGCAAGACAATATAGCGGTTTGTACCTGTGACGTCATATATCTTTTCTTTCTAGTTAGTTATTGTTGTGCTGTGAGAAGCAATTGTGACCAATTCATTGTTTATTCCACCTTGATACGACCATTTGGTTCCGAAATATTCAAATGTAATACTTTTTTTCAAAATGGTTACCAGAAACTATATGACGTTACATCTTCACATTACTCTAATTAACATTCACAATACTCAGTCTATTACTGTTATTTTATGTCTCTGGCACAATTTGCAAGCTAGATAACTAGAAACTTTAAATAGTAAATTAAAAATGGCGTCCTGGAGGTTTTCTTTGATTTTCCGGATATATACTGTTTCAGCCCAATCACTTTATGCTGAAAATGAATCTGAGTTTTCTTTATGTACGTCAGCTCCAAATAACGCTTCAATTCTATTCTGTGTTTCTTGTATTAAATATTAAAACAGGTGTATCGAAATTGCCCGGCAAAAAATTAAAATGTAATTGCTGACATCCAAAAGAAACTCCTATATACTTGTGTTCGATTTCGTGTCGTTCCGAGATCCAGGGCGTCCAACTTAAAGGTTAATGCACGCCATACAATTGTTGGTCAGTAAAACAGAGGTAATAGACGAAAAATAAATTACGTTTATTTAAATGAATGTATCCTGAAATAAGATGTGTAACAAATGAAATGATAACACTTCCCAACGAATATTAATAAACAAAATTGTGTTGTTGTAGATAAAGTTACTATAAATCACAGTACTACGTTTCAGCCTGATTAATGCTGTAATCGGAGTTACTAAGTAAAGCACTTAGAATTGGCTTAGCCCACGAACCATGAATAATAGGTACAACTACCGCTATGAAAAAGCACGTTAACTAATGGGTTATTTTAATATACGCAGGCTTCATCATATCTGAATATATACATTTGGTGAATTGAATTGAATTTTATTTATGGCCTTTAGGCATCTAAGACTTTGTCCGGGATAAGGAGGGAAAAGATTTTCAGAAAGGGGTCGGGCAGGACCTATGTTGCAGGTGCCATCCCAGAATTGAACTGGTGCGACTGAGGAAAAACCCTACAAACCCCTCAGTCAGGATGGTCGGCTATTAGGATCGAAGCTACGATCTCCCGATTGCTATGCCAACGCTCTACCACCGAGCGGCTGGATATATAAGTTTGGTGGGCGGTGATTGCTCATGAGACGCAGAAGAAGAGTGAGTATCAACGTATGAATAAAAAAAGGGAAGGATCTTAGATCAACATGATGTAGCAGGGGGATAATTACACACACTGAACTACGATAACTATTTCTCTGAGCATGTGTTAAGCAGTTCCTATTTTCGCATATGTAGATATTCCAGTGATCGCTTCATTATTCCAAATGATGTAGATTTACATACTGATGTCATATCTATCAATTTGATGAACGATAAAAAAAATGTTCCCAAATAATATATTTACGAGAAACTTGTGAGTTAGGATGTGCAATTTGGAAGGAATCTCTACTCTTGATTTGAATCTGCACCTCCGCAGCACGTGTTATTTACTGTACTTTATATTCTTCTAGAGCGTGAGTGATTAGAATATATAGGATGTCGGAAATGTGATATTTAAAAAAATACGTTTGTCATCAGCCGTTCATATTTCCAGAACTACGATACCAGGCTTAAATTTCAGTTTTGAATTGTCCACATTGTATTGTGATTTAAAAGATATTTTGTAAAATTTCATTTCCACAGAAACCAAATTAACGTTTATTTTTGGTAATGACACATACAGTTTCACATTCTTGAAGACATTCAATAAAATTTATATTCTAACCATACGATGCAGTTTCACAATAAGCACATTTTACATGAGGTAAGAACACGGGCAACGATGGTACAAATTCGGTGGACAAATTAGGATATGTACATAGATAGGCTCTTAGATGTCTGTGCATCAGAACTTCATCATTATCTCACCCAGAATTAGCTTGAAGTAGTTCGCAATCCATTTGAATAACGAGAATTTGAAGAACCGCTTAGTTAGAAGCTTACCAGCTAGTATACAACGTTGATCACAATTATTCTGATAACATAAAATATATATTTTATTAGATGAATGTTTCCTAATCACACTATATATTCTTTATATGTCTTCCTTAATTTTCTACCATCAATACCATATTTCCCAACTAGAGGCGATAATATAAGATTCTCATTTTTTTTTTAAATTTGTTATTGAGGTTTAACATTTTAGAAACTGAATCGAAGAACCAACTTTGAGAACGGTGGGGTAGCAAATATTATACGCTGTATAAAGTAGATCCTGAAAGACACCTCATCTTGGATTATTTCTGTTCTACACTATCTTTTAAAATAATATTCTCTAATAATACGAGTTACGTTCGTTAATATCATAATCTACCTTTTACGTCGTTACATTTCAAACATATTCAGAAAGTAAATGCTATTGGTAGATCTCTTACACCTTAAATACAACTTAAAATTGTCATGACTCATATTTGCACGTGTCTTACAATGTCTCTTCAATTTATCTACCATAGACAATGTTACTATACATACATTATTACTTCTTTGATGTACAAATACTCCCTTTGACTGTCTTTCTTTTTATCTGTTTTCCATAAACATACTTCCATTCTGTTGGGACAATAGTAGTGCCATATATCCAAATAGGGACTGCAAACTATTAATTCACCTTTTAAAAAAGTCACTAGCTTTGATATTAATGTTTCTGTATATACATACAACAATATCATTAATTGTAGTTTCTTCTTGTTATTCCTTTCTAACAAAAGATTTCTGTCACTTCATTCTTTTGTTTTAAATTGGGTGAATTATCAGTTGCAAAATTATTGAAAAAACAATGCTAATTTTTGTAGACTTCGTCACGCATCGTATGAGGAAATAGAAAACACTCAGTACGAAATGTTAATGGCAATTGGTCGAAGCACAATCATGAACTATCAGATCAATCATTTACTTAATGGAGCAGTACTTTCATAAACACTGGTAATGAATAATTACCTATTCTGTTTACAAAAATATAACTTCCGAAAGACATATGGATGAATCAATGCTTTCACATAGTCGACAGTTAAATGATTTACAGCATATATTTCTTAGATCACTGTGCCAAAAGAAGTATGAAGGAAAGTAACACTTTTAATACGTGTCTATTAATATAAAAGATAGGACATTCTAAAGCAGGAAAGTATACTAACATTCGTATAACGGTAACTACTGATATTTGTAACAGAAGGATGGTTTATTCTGCTAAAACATGTTTAATTTTTTTCACAACCTAAAGCCAGAGTGAACCGAATGCCATGAACTAAATATTACAGAAATGCAAGAATAAAGTTTTAACTTGCCATAATATTTTGACCAAAGTAGAAACATCTTGTCGTTGTTTTCATAACTGAATATCACCCAAAAGTGGATATTGCTTCTCTCTGGTTTTAAGATATCCATATACACTGGTCAAAAAATTAGGCAAAGATGACAGAAAAAAACAGTGAAAATTAGTGGAACTGTACTGCAGGTGGAAGGAACTCGCTCTCCCTCAACAGACGCAGCAAGAGGCAGAAGTAGGGCTGTTCAAATTTTGATATATCGAAATTCGATTCGATTTTTACAAAAATCGAGGCATCGATTTTTCTAAATATAGATTTCGATATATCGAAAATGGACTTTCGATTTTTTCGATTATTTTGATTAAAATCGTTTTCGATTTTTTAAAATTAAAATCTTGCATTTTGAGCACGCTATTGGGCTTCTTATTCGATACTTTGGTATTGAGCCACTTCATCTTTTATGATGAATGCATTCTTATCTCGTCCCTGGATTTACTGTGTACCCACGTTACAACGCGAATCTGCTGCGTCTGTTACGAGAGAGCTACCATCTTCTATTCGCATCACAGTTTCACTAATTTTCATTGACTCTTTCTTGTTTCTGGCTTTCTTCTCTAATTATTCTACGAATTACAAAGAATAGTTACTTGTACTATGAATTAGTGCTACCAGCTTCTCTCAAGATCCTTCTGGCTGACAGTTATTTGATGTTCGCTTGTAATATACCGCGACACGTGGAAGCAGATTGTCGAGAATATATTAAAAATGTAGATCACTAGATAAGTTTGTGATTTCTTTCTCGAGTAAGTTGCTAACGCGTTCTGTCCAGAGCACAACAGTGTCATTATTAACCTTCTTCTTTAGCACATGTTGTCTACTGGTATCGTTCATTGGTCGACCACTATCTTGAAATCATTTCTGAAAAACGCGTTCCTTACTAAACACATTTGGTATCTGTCGGTTTTTAAATTGCAGTAGAGGTACGGGATGCCACAGATAAAAATTTATAAGAGATTATGGGGAGAACGGCCTTCCACTTGTTTCCCCTCTTTTCGATGCAATGTTCTAATACAGAAGGTATATTACTCAGCGATCGAGTTTCCACTCTGATATATTTAAAACTGATTAGCAGCATTGATACTACTGTATTTGCCAACTACTAGTTCTGTTGATGAATGCCAAATGCTTCATTCAAAAATTACACTGGATTAAATCTGCCGTCACGTGTCGAACAATAAGCACATGATCGAAATAGCTCTGAATATTTATCCATTCGCCTATATATACTGCTATCTATTTATATCGCCGGTCTCTCCTGCACCAACACATAGTCTCAACCTTGTTTCATTACTTCTCACTCAAAACATTCTCTTCTCTGTATATCCAACTGCCGCGTGTATATTATTACATCGGGTATAACCAAGTCAAGTCGATTTGTCGTACCATATTGTACGATCGCGTCTGATCAAAAGGATTACTTTAGACTCCTGACTTTGCTGCCACGATGTTGTTTTACTCGCGCTTCTATTTTAGGCATCAGGGTTATAAGCGACGTGGATTCGTTGCCACGATTTTTGATCATCTGCTTTAATCCGTCGTTATTTCAGGCAGCGTTGTTACTGGTGTCGTGGCTTTATTGTGACTGTTTCTGTCTATGAGGTTAACACTCAACTTCACTTTATCCATCGTGGATTACTATGATCGTCTCCTGGGATTGTTTTCACTTTTTAACGTAAAAGCCAGCAAACAGGAAATTGCTCTGATTTCATAGTGCTAAAAGGGTAGTACTGTCTTAAAAAAGGGAACGAATGAAAGTTAATTGGTACATTAAAATCAGAAGAAGTAAAAACAAGAATCGATAAACTTTTGAAAATTTCTAAAACGACTATTATTATCGTTCTTGTAGGAAGTGGATTAAATGAATCATTATCGTATGGTGCGAGCATTTCTAATTAAAAGGCAAACAGTGAACGATTTACAAGGAGGGAATGGTGTGATGTACTAGATATGGAGTGCATGATGTACAAGAAATATATTTAGAAGGAAATTAAAGGAGCGTTGAAAACATGCGGAATGTACCAGTAAGTATCTACGAGACTTATCTTCACGTAGCTGTGTACTTAGGGAAATATATATTGGACTTTAGACTTCTGACACTTAATTATCTAAGGAATATTTTAACATAAACGGTCCTGCTAGTTTAGACTATGGGCTTAGTGCCATTGTCGGTTTCTATCTACTAAACTGAAATACAACCAACACTTAACTCTGTTATTCAGATTGTTATTTAACCCAAGTGAGTAATTAAAGAATCAGCAATATTCATAATTGAATAGATTGACTAAATGTCTACGGACATGAGATGTCATTTAACGAACTAACCAGCTCGTTTAGTTGTCACGCTTGTGGGCGCCCTGCCCTGCATCTTGTTTTGCAGTAATTTTTGCTACTTGTCGGTGTTGCTTTTTTGCTATAGTGTTGTTTCTGACGTCCATGGTTTTAGTTTCGCAATTTTCCTCACAGTCTATGTGAAGCTTTGGACTTTCTCTTCTCGGTTAATTCTCTACCTTTCTCTCTTTCCGTTCATATGCTTAGGTTATAGGATTCATTTTATTGTTTTGTGCTTGCAATTTTTAGTGTAGAGGTTTTGTCGTAGTATTTTTAGATTAAAGCTTTTTTCGGTTGTCTCTTATTCGGCACATTGTCTTTCTTATCCCTATCACAAACCCAAAATATCAAAAAATATGCGGATTCAGTTAAATAAGACAAATTTGAAACAAATTAATATTAATATATTCCAAAAGATTATTCAGGTCCAAATAGGATATTTCCTGTCGATGAAGTACCATTTACGCTAAGAATATGATGTTTTATTTTAGGCGTTATAACACTAAAACGTGAAGCTTGTTTCATAAGTGATTTCCAATTAATTAATTGAATTATATTTACGACTTTAGGCATCTAAGTCTCAGGCTGAAATATGGAAGGGGCAAGAATGCTGGTAGATGTCGGCCAGTTCCTAGCTTGAAGGTGCCATCCCGGCATTTTCCGAGTATAACTGAGGAAAAACCATTGAGAAAACTAAGTCAGGATAGTCGGCTGCTGTGAAAAAACCAGAACCTCTCGAATACTACGCCAACGCTGTACCACTGATTTCAAATATAACAGTCATCATTCAAATTAGGTTTAATGGAAAGACAGGTGTTATAATGGTTTAGTGCATTCGTTGTCCTAATACAATTTAGGAGACTGAAGTATTATCTTACCGATCTATCGAAAACCTCTTTCAATCTAGCAGCTATATATAAAAACGGTGATGGTAAAATATCAATGAAAAATGTATATACTAGAAAGAAGTGTACTAAATTAGTTGTTACGCATTGTAAGAAAGTGGAAACATGTTAATAATAGTTATGGAGACTGCTTTACATATTTATTAATTTTGACTGTTGTTTTTAAATGATTTAATATTATTATATTTATTATTTTGGTTCTACAATTACAGAATTTATAACTTTGCTACTTCAAGCATAAAATATTGTTTTATTCTAACCTCTCCAAGCATAGCCACAATTTGCATGCAGTTAATAAAGAAGATATAATAATAATTCAGATATAACTTGTACAGTAACGTTTCCTTTTTAAAATGCAGTAAGTGCAATGAATGCTTACAAAGTACTTGAAATATGTATTACTATGCCTGACTGCGAAAATAATAAAACAATATAACTATATCAAGGGTCAGTATTGTATAATAATTTACAAAATGTTCGAAAATTTCATATGTTCACTAAGTTAGTGCCTATGGAAGTTGCATCAAGGGTTACAGAATTCAGTAATACAAATTACACCTTGAACTTAGTATTCTGAAAGAAGCATTGGATGTGTAATTAGGAAGTTAATGAAATGGTAATGCTGTGCGATATAGGTACAACGCAGGAAGATTATACTGTGCTGAAAAATGTTGTAGAAAATGTTTGGAATGTTTTGTGTAGAAGTATAACTCATTAGAATCAACTTCCTAACATTGATACTTGTTAAATGGATTTAATACTATTTTAGTCCAAACCGTTGATGTAATGTATATTAAGTTAGGGCATGAAAGAAAGGAATTTTCTACGTATACTTACACAGTACTTAAAATCGTATTATATGTTTCTTACCTCTGTTTCTTAAGTAATCACATGAAATCAGTACACCTGAAATATGAAACGTGTTTAGAAATTTTGGACACTATTACAAAAGTTCAGCAAGGTTTAACTACAAGGATAAAATGTAATGTGCACTATTTACCACACATCAGGTTTGAAATAATTAGACCCATCTTAATGAATTGTATCTCTGTTTCTATCGTAGAATACTTAACGGTTTCCAAAGATATTTCTCTGTTATAACAAATTATTAAGATAGGTTCTCCAGAACATCTGATAGTACTTGGTTCTTATATTTCCTGGTTTAAATACCTAGAATGGTTTAAATTGTTTATTCGAGTTACCCAATAAATGATGAAATATTTAGGAAAATTTATTTTATCTTTGCATATCCATGCGGAAAATGAATACTTGTATACATTACTCATTTAAGTATAGAAACGTTGAATTACTTCACATTCTGATATTGCGCACACAAGGTCACTTGTCCGTAACATGTATTCTGACCATAAACAATGCCTGCAATTATTCTCTTTTAGGTTAGTAGTATGGATGCGTTTGAAACGTTCTTGTCAGATTAGATCTTGAATGCTTTTAAAGCGCTTGTTTTTATGTTGTCTCAATACGTTGTTGTCAAAATTGATAGTTCGAGGGTTACCTTGGCAATTCTGTAAGTACTATCCAGTTCTAAAAAAATAATGAAACTTTTTCATTGGTGTCTACACATGTTCTAAAATACTTTTTGAGGTAGAGCCCAACCATATTGGCCGCCATTATAAAAAATCATATATTGGGAAATAATTTTGTAAATGTAACTAGAAAATAAGTACTTAAACTGGTTTATTAAATTGTTATCAACGTCCTAAATGTGCTAGCGATTTTCTAAGCATGGGCCCTACAGTCTTTGGTAAAGTAATTGCTTCTCACCAACCAAATTTCTTCCTTTATCTCTTATTTGAAGTTCGAAAAGAACAAGTATTTAAGACAAAAAAAAATGTAAAAGCCAAAATTGGGTACCAAACGCAATCTTAGTTTCCTCTTGAATCACGACACTCATTTAGATTTTTAACAGTAGTTTAAATCTTCAACAGTTTCACTTGATTGCGATTGGTTGGCTTATCATAGACTCTTCAAGTCTGTCCCGGATGTAGTTCATTAACTGCTGCATTCCACTAACTTTTAAGACTACTAAATCTGCAGTTCCTGTTCATCAAATAATAAATATATCATATAGATATCAAAGGTCTTTGATATTGCCTTCAAATGGAAGCCTTTAATCCTCAATAGGGATCATCAAATTATTGGCGTCAGTGACAAATGAACACTAGATTTTTATTTGCATCTATGGTGTTCCTTTAATTTTTTGAAACAGTTATTATATCCTTTTTCTAACTCATATATTACACATGCCAGGTCAGGACAATCAACCATTCATCACCTCAAAGCGCCGTGGTTTTCCAATAGACCCACACCTCCGGTACTCTCTAATTCGAAAATTATACTGTTTGTACCCTGATCTATTGGCATTGTTAACACATTTTCCCACTAATGTCAGCTGTAAATTTGCCTGAGGTAAACTCTTCATTAATTTTGCAAAGTAACTCTGGCAGATTTTTATATCGCGCAAGGGTACTGAAAGCCACCAGTCATAGTTCTGGTAGCTAAATGAAAAGAACCATGGAACAAATCTGATCAGAAAGTTAACATAGAGTTTATAGTTGGAACTGCTGTATGATTTTAAGTATTCAAGAAGCGAATTCTCTATTTCATTATAGTAAACCTAAATGCAAACTGAGGAATTGTTTCATACATACATTTCTCAAACATAGGAGAACCATGAACAGTATCCATTCCTTTATAGTTATTAATGTAATTATTGTAAGCTTGTTTTCTTAAGAGAAACTTAGCTTCCTGTGCATACCTCGCATTGTAATGTGATACTACGTTTTCCAAATGATCTTATTCCAACTTCAACGAAAGTTTTAACTCATTGTTTTCCATCTAAAAAATCTCCACTTACCCACCTCTCTAGGTGTCGATCTTCCATGATCAAAACATACATATCTTAGCCAAGCCTTTCTTAAAGTGTCCAGTGCATGAGCTTCGTAATTGCATACAGAGGTGCACGACATGTACTAACAAGTGTTTGTCTTTCATTTAGACTGTTGAAAGCGTCTGCTATTACAGGCATTAAACGTTTTACCATAGTAGGTGAATGTGCTTCATCTGGGCACACAGATAATTAAATGCTCCCCAGGAGACACTTTTAATAGATTGTTTAGTTCCTTTTAAGCCCTCATATTCTAGATGTTCAAGCTACTTTTTCATTAGCTCAGAAAAATCATACTGGATACGAGCATAACGTTTGGGCATATCATACTTGTTTATCGATGAGGTTCCCTGATTTCGAAAAACAGAGTAGCTATTATATACTTATATGTATTCCAACTATGTTGTCCGCTCCAAATAGACAACCCAAAACAGTGAGTAAATATTGAGATACCCAAACGCACTACAATTAGATTAGTTGTTGTTAGACCCAATGACAATTTTAATAACATAAACATTATTCATGAATAAAATACCAAGTTGGCCGAAGAAGTATATACATTCAAAGGAATCTAGGAATACATTAAGTAGCATCTTATCATTTAAATCCAATAGTACAGGCAAATCAATTAGCTTAGTTTACTTGAGATATTTCATGATATGCGATTCACTTAGGTTAGTTCTCTTTAGTTTGCACATAGCATGCAATTTATTCCATATCCAGTGAATCAGTAGCTTTTAGATTATGTTTATATTTAAGTCACTTTATTTGTAAATCATGCAACTAAATGTACTTTCCAACCTAGCCGCTGTTGTAACACCAAATCAAATTTTGAGTACGTAATTCATGCAACTAACCATTAAAATAATAGTTCGTTCAATTGTATAATATGTCCACATAAGTATAAACACAAATCCTTCAATGATTGAAAAATAAACTATGAGTAGCTTAGTTACAAACACGGCCAGGTGCACTTTGCAAAATTTTCCAGGAGCGTGAAAAACCCGTTTACTATACATAAGAAGCATTAATGTTGCTATATTTTATATCGTAATGATCCTTCAGTAACACCCTGTTGTTTGTGGAAATATAGGTAGTGTTGGGATCGTATATGACGTGGTAGCACTATCTTAACATATACGATATGAAATCATGGTAGAGACCTTATGACCGTAGATCGTTAAATAGAATGGTTATTTGACGAATAAATAGAGCAATGCTTATATACGTTTTACCGACACCAGTTTACTATAAAGTTCCTATATATTAGATATTTACAATTTGTTGTACAGATAATAATCTGACCATCCCGAACATGGGCTCTGTAATTACTACTATAGTGGATCACCTCTTGTAATGATTTACTTAGGTTTAGGAAAGGAAGATATTCCTAGACGGGACACTAACTCCAGTGCGAATTAGCAGGTAAAGGTATACCAACCTAAGTTGGAGGTAAGGTGAGAGTCCTAACTTCAGTGCAAGTCAGGTAGAGGTGACCACTTTTCGGATCGAAGAAGTGATGCCTTCCAAGGTGATTGACTGGCCTTTTTATACCCTCATTTGTGGGCGTATCTTCAGAACTTCCAACACTTGCCGCTTGGAGGTTGTTGTCGTCTGCTTTCTATGGATGCTTGGTCAGCTTTATGTAATGTTTATTTACTTGTGTGC
>JAGDQP010035715.1:0-19437 GCA_022664845.1 Lepisma saccharinum
TAAGTAAATTTCAACTAATGGCCCAACAACTACAGTAAAATTGCGTTAGGTTCCCTGTTTTGCTGTTTGAAATTCGATTCGCTTACGTTTCTTTTTTATTATAATTATTTGCTACGTACTACAAGAAACCATAAATATCTTTCCAGAAGCCAGGACATGCGATAATTATTTCTCTTAAAGAAAAGAAAATTCCAACCCTTGCTCGTTCGCTCACACACTCTCAGAATCACACATCGCTCCCTCTACGTCAGTTGGGTGGCCTATCTTCTAGACTTAGAGAAAATCGTGTATAATAAAGTCATGTAAAGATTATATTGGCCATGATAGTACATAGCAGTATATTCAGATAAGTATTGTTCTCCAAGAGAGTGCTGATGCCAGCAAGATTGGTTGTTTTAAATAAGGTCTGAAGATGCATAAAACTTGGTCATGTAACCGTTACTCTAGTGCCAGAGAATCGAAATCGAAAGTAGGAAACTATATATTATGACAGTCCAGTGATCAATTATTCTCTACACCGAGCGGCCGTGGCTCTGTGATAGAGCGTTGGCTTGGAAAATAGGAGGTCCTGGAATCGATCTCAGCACGCGACCATCCTGACGAGGTTTTTCCAGGCTTTTTCCTGAGTCACACCAGGCAAATGCCGGGATGGCACTTACAAAATAGGCCCTGGCCGTCTAGCTTCCACAATCCTTTCCCCACCCTATCCCGGCCTTAGACTCAGATGCATAAAGGCCTTAAAATAAATTCAAATTTAACTATTCTGTACATCTTCTTACATGTAGTTTGTCATATAACTTATCAAGTCCATACCTCAAATTGTTCCGCATAGTTCTATCAAAAAAAAAATGACATCGATAGTAATAAAACTTTATAATAATAAAAAGAAACATGTGTGGTTTGCAGTGCCAGAGGCTGACGTTATACGTACTTCCTTTCGAATAAATCTCGTTCATAGTATGGAAAGTGTATGTTTATTTTTGTTTATAGAAGTAAGTAATTTAATACATTTCTTGTATACAAGTTTACACTGTTTCTACCTAGATACAAACGTTGTAGTAGATTTTCTTATTTACTTTCGTGTTTTCAAATTATGTTTTATTCCTTGTTGAAATTCCAATATCTGCAACACGTTGTACACAGTCAATATAAGACTCTCGCACATAATAAACATACAAATGAGTTTTAATTTCGCATTTCAGCAAAGGGAAAATAAAACAATTCTAGTACAATATATTACATGCTCACTACATTGATTTTGTTTGCCATGTGAAGAGAGGAAAATTTGCTGTGAAGTACAAAGCGAGTGTTGTTTCGTGTTAAGAGAAGACAAAAACGAATAGAACGGAACTTCCAACAAAGTCCAGGGGATCATCACCGTACGCATTACAATAGTGACTTTTCATTCGCGTTGTTACATGAAAACCCTTTTACAAAACCATGTACAAAACATCATCCAATCTCATTTTGCTGACTAGAATATGTTCGACATCTCGCGGAAATAAATTCAGCTTTACTTAATCCTTTCATTTTTTTTGTTCCATTTGTTGTCCCGTTGTCCTTAGACATATTGAATTTATACAATATCTGCTTTAATATTAGTTTTAGAAATGTGGCTCTCGTGACTAAGTTGCTTTAGGAGGAGTTTGGTTTTAAATAACAATATGAGTTTAGTTTAGGTGTTGAACTTACTCCTCACTTAGAGATTTAAATACTGCATTTATAACAGATTAGACTGTAGACCGTCAAGTCATACATCTTGCTATATTATCATAAGAAAGGTGAGTCATGTAGTTGAATATAGTTTGTTCTACACAATATTTTCAGATCTACTTCTATGTATGCATTTATTTATTTAAACTATATTTTGTGCTGCTCTGACATGTACGACCCAAACCTAATTAATGATTATGCTATAATAACGTTTATTAAATGAACAAGCTAAGTAATGGTTTTATTATAGACAAATTCAAAGAGCCCTTGTATAAACTTAAGTAATCTTTTAACGTATCCAAAAGAAAGAATCAAAGTCATAGGAGCAAATGGAATTTGCTAAGCTAATGCCGGGCCTGCCAGTTTAAGAGTCAAAGTCATAGCTTTCCCCAACATTCACGCCATCTAACGGTGTATGGCTTCTTTCTGCCGCACTTGTTGCTACTGAGATCCAAGAGGTACACAAGCGGGGAATATTAAGCAATTGAAAATGATCTGCCAGTTTTAGAGTCAAATTCATAGTTTTCCTCACCGTTTCACCATGACGTATCCAACGGTGTATAGATCATCTCTGTGTGACTTCTGGCTACTGAGATCTAAGGAGGGACAAAGAAAGATACAGATGAAGAAAACGGTTGGAAAGGACTTGCCAGCTTTAGAGCCAAATTTATAGCTTATTCTACGGATTGAGATCATTACGAATCTAACGGTGTATGGCTTATCTCTGACGAACTTGTAGAAACTCATATCTAGGAGGGGCACAAGTGGAGAATGCTAAGCGATTAAAAAGCACCTGCCAATTTTAGAGTCAGTTCCATAGTTTGCCCCACCGTTTTAGACCATTACAAATCTAACGGTGCATGATTTATCTCTGTGTGACTTGTAGTTACTGAGATCTAGTGGGTGGCAAAGAAACATACAGCCCAGATAGTAATTTAGTTTGCTGCAATTCAGCATTTGAATTGCCAGTGACTTGCAAGAATTTCCAAGAATCGTAAAAATACAGCACGATTGCAGCAATGTAACATTACAACTCTATGGAAAATCCTCTTGCACTGCAATTTTGCCACAATTTTGCTACAAGTGCACTGTAATTAACTGTCCTCAAAATATTCCCAAACATGTGCCTCCTGCATGCGTGTTGCATTCCAATTTTGCTTAAAATGATCGTTGAAATTAATAACGAGAAAATTCCATATCAATTGCTACCAAATATTGTAGAGCAACTTCTGCTACGAGTGATTTGTCCGTATGTAATGTAACAACTCCGATCAATAAATAAAGAAACTGAAGAGGATATATTACTGAAGAGGCTCGGAAAATTTGTGGAATGTCGTGTCACGTACTGATGCATGCACATAAAGTCCTGCAGGAAACGAAAACTCTCAAACTTGAAAGCTATTAAGGTTATTAACATAAAATGTTGTGCGTACATAGAGCAATGTCTAACGTTTTATTTCTTCTTGTTGAAATTTATTCCCAAACCTCCAGTTGTGCACCATTTACGTCCAAACAGTGTTGCAGTCGTTTTAGAAAACTGAGAATTGCTTGCTGACGGTGCTACTCTGCGATATTCAGAATCGCATAACTTATTTTGTCCTTCAGGTCCAGATTAGCTGGTTTCTGTAAATACACCTCGGTCTTTACATGTTCCAACAGTCAGTAATCGTAAGGTACAAGTCTGGTGAACTTGCAGGCCAAGGTCTAAGGCAACAATTTCAACAGAGATGGATTGGCCGAAGAGGACCCACACCTTGGCCTCCAAGATCACCAGACTTACACCTTGCGACTATTGGTTGTGGGGACATGTAAAGACCGAGGTGTATTCACAGAAACCAGTAACCAGATGTGATTCTGAATACCCCAGTGTCCCCGGTGGGTGAGTGGTAACGCTCGCTTTCTTGTAATCAACGGATCCCGTGTTCAATTCCCGGTGGGGACACAAGTGGTTCTGAGCCCATGTTAAACTGTACGTCCCGTCGTTAGTACCAGTTTGTTTAGGACTTTAATAACAATTCAATCTGAATATCTCAGAGGAGCAACATCATCACGCAATTTTCAGTTTCTGAAAACGATTGCAACACTGTTTGGACGTGAATGGTGTACAACTGGAGGTTTGGCAAGAAACTTTAACAAGCAGAAATAAAACGTTAAATATTGCTCTATGTACACACAAATTTTTGACAATAACCTTAATAGTTTTTAAGTTATAGAATTCTAGTTTCCTGCAGATAAAACTTTCCCTCTATCTGTCCCACCGCATTCTATGTCTTAGTTCAGGAAATACATATTCAAAGTATGATTTTCAGTGAAGCCTGCCTAGCCGAATGGATATGACGCCGGACAACGAATCAGAAGGCCGCTAGTTCAAATCTTGATGCAGACAGATGGGAAGATTTTCAACTAGGAGTGAAGACGGGAAAGTGGAAAACGTAATTGGAGCAAAGGCAGAATAATGATCAAGATATTTTTTAATACGTAACTGCGTTCCTTGCTGCAGACTTGCAGAGCAATTGTAATCCAGTTGTGCTGCAACTTACCAGCACTTTTATAAAGTATCAACTAGGTCTGTTGCTGCAAATTATTAGAGTTGCATATGCAGTTCTGCAGCAATTCTACGAGAGTTATCGGACAATATTGCTACAATTGTGTAATATCTGGGCAGATGGAGAATACTAAGTGATTGGAAAGGATCTACAGCTTTAGAGTCAATATAAGAGATTATTCTCTGATTTTATACACTTACGAATCCAACGTTGTATGGTTCATCTCTGTCGGACTGTAATTACTTAGGTCTAGCAGGGGTACAAATCGAGAATACTAAGAAATTTTAAAGGATCTGCCATTACTGGCAAACGCATAATTTTCCCTCCGTTTCAGTCCAGTATGAATATAACGGTGTATGGTTTATCTCTTTGTTAGTTGTAGTTACTCAGATCTTGGGGGAGGGGCAAAGAAATATAGATGGATGATACTAAGTGATTGGAAAAGACCTGCCAGCTTTAGAGTCAAAGCAATAGGGTATTCCACGGTTTGAGATTATTACGAATACAACGGTGTATGACTCAACTCTGTCGTACTTGTAGTTACTGGCAAGGAATGGTCATGAATGTGTCACACGGACTTCGGAATCAAACATAGTCCACTCAAAAGAGATAACAGAGATTCAGGGGGGAAAATAGGTGACATGGACAACTGAGTAGCCCCCTGTCTTCCATAAATCCTTTTAAAATATTTGGAAGGAAATTTTAGACTCTTAGTTAAATAGCTATTGTATCAACACTATTCATCGGAGATTCATAGTTCATACCTCATTCTCTTCAGAATGAAACAAGCTTTCCAAAGATACCATGCAGTTTTGCCCATGATGTACACAGAAAGAGAAATTTGCAAGGACTTCGTGAAAATTCTCTCCAAAAAATCCCTTCTATCAAATTTGGCCGCCACTGGAACAGCCCCGAGTAAGAGCGCACAATCTAAATGCATCTCGAAATATACTATGGGCTGTAGAAAATGCGTGTACCACGTTTGGTTCCGATAGCTTCAATAGGTATAAGGGAATTTCTACACATATGGTTTCAATACGTACCTCACTCTCTTTAGTATAGAGCAAGCTTGGCAATGGTACCATGCATATGGTTCCATGATGTACATGGAAGGGGAAATTGTGGATAATTGCGAAAACTTCCTTCCAAAAAATCCCTATCGTAAAGTTTTGCGCCCTCTGGAGCGAGCCCAGGTAAGAGAGAATCTGGCTAACGTACGATCCACGTGGCCAATTCTATTCAGTTGTGTTCGTAATGTGAAAACAATCTAAACAATTCGTTACGCTGTAGGTATTAAATGTGGCAAGTTGCAGTTTGATTGGAAACATAAATTATGAAGGATAAAAATTCTACTTACCAATGTTGTTTTTGATCGTGTGAAGCCACGAGATTGCTGCAGGTGTTTGCAAGTGGTAAGCAGCACAGTTGAAAAGGAAGAAGGTAGTTGAAGTTCAAAATTTAAAAAAAAAATCCAAAAGCTCCATTAATGCGATATTAATTTGTACACAATTCTGAAAAAAATACGTGAGACCTCCGAAGTGTGTAACCTCAGAATCACACAGTGGACAAGGCAGAAACATTTTTCATAGTAAGCACACCGTATGGATGCCAGATGTGAACAGTCATCTTCTTGACACGTCTCGGAGACCATGTTCGAAGCAGAATTCTATTTGTGTTTCGAATGAGGCGGGTCTTTCTGATAAATACCCACATTTGAAAATCGCGTATCGAATCATGTTTCTGAATCCTGGAGCCGAAAATTGAAAGTGTACAAACGATTATAAGCGCAGAAAGTAATCGCGATTTCAAAAGTTGATATTTGATCCAACGAGAACTGCATCTGTTATAAACTTCACTATATTTTTGAAAGGTCGAAAGAATTAAACGTCTGCAGGTTGAATGAGGCCAATGCAATTTACAGGAATTAGTTTCTTGATGGAGTGTTCCCTTCCGGAACTGTCGAATTGGAGAGTTCGTCATCCATATTTGCAGTGTTCGATTTGCCGGCGGGGATGCTGGGGATCTTCTTCGCTAGTGCGTGAGTATTTCATCCCCGGTTGTCGATTCCGAATATCGTCCGAACCAGTGATGAAACCTTTGTATTTCTATCAAATTTAGCAGGATCCTCTATTTGCAGCAATCTCTCCCTTCCTAATTTATAAGAAATCGAACAATGCATGTTTGGTTTCCAAGAATCCAACAACAGAAGACATTTTGTCAAACCTGTTACATTTGTCCACAATACGTCATTTAAAATATCTTAAGATTTTCCTTGCACATACTGGACGACTTACTGTTTAAAGATAGGGAAATCGGCGTTCACTGACTGAGGGAACTGACCTGTGGTTTCTGCTGCCAGAACATACAGGGTACATCAATGAAAACAGAGTTCCGTCCATCTTGATTAGAGGCATAATCATGTACGAGTGAGTAGTTGCCGATAATGAACCCATAGCGACATGTATCCTCTTCGGTCCTTCTAGCTCCAAAGTACGACCAGATCGCATTTCTTTATCAAACCGTGACTAACCGACATCAATGACTTCAGCAAGGTTGAAAGCATATCACGATATTAGTTGTTTTAACTTCCTGCATAAATACGACTACTTGGTTTTCCAAATTAATGTGTTCTGCAATAACTTTCTTCCGTACTTTGTGTGTTATTTTGCAAGATACAATATTAGAGCGAGCTTTGAATGCCTTTACCCACGAGTTTGAAGCCTGCAATTAGGTAATATTGGATTGATCGATATTGTTCTTTATTGCTATTCCCCAAATACGAATCATGCAGTAATAAATTATACCGCGTCGACGCCTAGTGTCTTGAAATTGCAACAATACTTCATTATTTGTCTCTCCTAGCAGTTCTCTGCATTTTCGCTGTTGAGTAGTTTTAAATTCCGTTTCATATCTGTACAGAACTTTGTAATTCTTAATCAGTCATTTTCTCTTCATAACTGTTTTAATGTTCAGTAGACCTCGATGATTGTCGATGGACTTCCTAGGAACACAAAGAATCGGGGGATCACTCTTTCCTATCTTGCGTGGTTGTCTTGTCCATAACTTGTACGTATCCGCCAAATATCCTTCAGGGAAGACAATCTTATCCGCTTTTGGAAATGATGGGACGAATTACGAACTGCTGCTTTGTTTAGAAGCAGTGGACACAGCATTTTACTCCACCGTCTTGAATTCTTCGTCACAGACTTCACTTCCATCTGTGTCATTGTCTGACGCGTTTTCGTCAATCTCGAGAGTACGTATTTCGTAAATAACAATACCGTCATTTAGTAGCTGTTCTTTGATCTGCTCTGCACTTTGATGTTCCCCAGGTGTTGTTATATCGTCCAATGTGCCAAAGTAATATACCAGCAATTTAACAATGACTGTTGGTCGCATTTTCACTCCAAGATGCGATAACCGAGCCGCGGGAATATCGTTAACACTTTGACATAATCTTCACAATACACAGACACTACACCCATGAACACTGAAAGCACTTAAATCATACGATCCAACTCTGGCAGAAAGATGATGTTGACAGTTAGTTGTTTTTTTTTTTTGGGGGGGGGGGGGCTTTCTCCGAATCACAACTACCGATTTGAATTCCAACTTCGCCTCTTGAACACATCAGGACTGTTTTGGAATAAAAATGCAAAAATTTAACCAAGACTGGTATAACCTGTAATGGTAGCCACTCAAAACTAACAGACAGCGGTGAGATCTTGCAGTACCCAACACAAATAAATTATAACAATATCTCAACGCACTTCTAACTGTAAGATTACACGTAGTGTAAGTGTAAACTTAGAAAGCAAGAACTCTGTAAAATTGTATTAAATTGCACTTTGAATTTTATAAATGTCGTGGCTTTTATAACACCGCTTGGATGACGTAATAGTGGATCTCAAAACCTGGCTGTAGCTCAGTTAGAAGAGCGTTTCCGTAGCATTCGGAAGGTCCTGGATTCGATACCACCCTGCGTGTTTTCCCGTTTATTCTCAGTCACACCAAGCAAATGCCTTGATGGCACCTTGAACTTATGCTCTGGCCGACTCCTTCCCATCTTTTTCCCTACCCTACCCCGGCCTGAGTCATAGATGCCTAAAGGTCATAAGTAAAATTCAAAAATCAGTTCTCAGTATTCTAAAGCGTAGATTTCATAAATTAGTTTGCTCAGATTGTTTGGGTTATTTAATTTATATTGTACGGATTGAACATGCAGATATGGTTTAAGCACATCATAAGTCTGAGACTTCCTGACAGATGTTACAAATGTTGGACTTGGGCCACTTTCCAAATCACATGGATTTTAATGATACATTTTCATGTGGAAGCAGTAAGACTTTGGGCGCAGATATCAGTATCTATGTAAAGTAATCAGCAAAAAAGAAGAAAACAGATCAGAAAAATGTGGACTTGGGTCCTATTCCGAATCAGGTCTTAAATAGTTTTGTTTTTTCCACCTGACATTGAGGGTCGAGAAGGGAGGAGGAAAACATAAGTATAATTAGGATCTAGAGGAAAAACTATTTTTAAAGATTATTTTGAATTTCTTATTTTGACGATAGACGTGATTCCATACTTATTGTCAACTACAGAAATGAATATTAAACAAAGTTACAAAACTGCTCACAAAACTGGCTCCAGAGACTGAAGAGCTTGTGATTGTGATTGTGGTTTTACGTCCCGGCAGCAACTAGACTATATGAGACGTGACCTACAGTTTGCCATAGGATCCAAACCACCTGGCAACTGAGCTCCCACTGGGAATCGAACCTGGCTCTGCCGACTGAAGAGCTTGTGTGTGGCTGAACTTAATGACATTTGAACTAAAGTCGAAGGCATAACAACAACAGATGGAGCGGCTGTACAGCATTCAAATATTTTAGAGAAGCAGAATTTCAATGAAGATGCATTTTTCCTGAAAAGTGGTTAAAACTGAAAGTTGTAACAATACATTCGTGTGTGTGTGTTAAAACCCATTCTAGTGCATTGTGTCAACAAATATCTTCATATCATTTTCTGTTTTCAGAGTTCTCCTTACGAAAGAAAAAATCAAAGATTTCACCGTCCTGTGTCACTCCCCACCAACATGAGAACGCACAGAAATTTGGCCAAGTGTAGGCTCACCAATCTATAAGACAAACATTACTCTTTCTAAAAAAAAATCCATTGCATACTTTTTCGAGAAGTCAGAGGGAAAAATATATAAAAGATGCCAACACTGTGAAGTATATCTTAGTGGGTTGCCTTCAGGAAATCACTCATTGGGGTGGGGGACATCTTAGAATTTATTCTTCCTCTACGCTTCTAGAATTTTATATCGACACTCGATCCCGACATCCGATACTTGATATTCGATACTCGATATTTTTTCGCAATATTCTTGAATGCATTAAATAATACATATATTGTTTAACATTAAAATGTAAATATGCTGTTTTCCTATCATTTAACTCTGCCCTGAGCCATTGGTGCTTATAGTCCATAAATAAAATTCAAATTCAAGAAGCTTTGAAATATACGTTATAGACCTAATATTCTTCCATCGAATTATTTCAGAGAAAGATATGTGTCAAAAAGATATCAACGTATCGAAATAGTATCGAGTTCATTAGTTGAGGTATCGATCGATACTGATACTTTGTGGCATCGGTAATATTAAGGCTTCGAAAGTATCGAGAACCCATCTCTACTTAAAATAGAATCAAGCGTTTTAGGTAATTGGTTACAGTGTGCGTTTGACCCAATTTGCAGTAAACTTCGTGCGAATGCTTCATTGAACCAACGAGAGATCGTGTACTGTTTCTCTGGGCCGAAAACTTTGAGCTTGGAGAATATTTTCAAGCATTGGTAAAATAAACAGGCCACTCTCCTAAATGGACATTCCGTGTTTCCCGCTGAAATCCATTTCATATGATAAAGCATCTTATTTAACGTGTACATGCAAATGTTTAGCGACTGAAGACAGACATGGGAACCGCAATGAATTCAGGATTTTTATGTGTGCAGAGTATGGCAACATCTATACTTATGCCCACGTGGCTTCAAATTCAGCAAGATTTCAAGCAATCAGCGTGGAAGTTTACAGCCATAATCCGTCACTAATGTATCAGAACTATACAGTGTTGCAAATGCAATTATTTTAAGTAATTTGACTCGGTTTACATCTCCAAAAGATTGTAACACTACTTGACGTAAAAGATAAAGTGTTTTAACTGTTATCATTCATGCTATATATGTAAAAACCAGACGTAGTTGTAATGAAAAAATATAATTTATATTGACTTACCTACACTGCATCACCTCTGATAATATAGTGAAATACTTCTTGCACTATCTGCTTCAGGACTGGGATGTTTCACTTTTCAGTCCTCTCGCTTTAACTCCCTTCATGGCTACTTCTACTAGTGAATTGTTCTTGAAAGCGGAAAATCGGTTGTAGAAAAAATAACGAAATTGATGAAAGGCTGCATAATAGCATAATACATAAACGTTAACACAAAATCCATAGAATTGTATTTAATAACGTATGAACTAAACAAAAATGGAAGGGTCATTTTCGTGTTCATTAAAACGACCGAAGGAGAGATGCTGCATCATGCAAGAGACATACCACAGCAACTTAGTTCCTATTCTTGACCATTTTCATTTATCGCTCATGTTCTCTACCACAGTTATGCACATGGTGGAGCGCGTGTGAAAATAGTTTTCGCAGCACTCAACGCAAGTGTTCACATCCATAGGAGAGTTACTGTTTGTGAACCGGTATAGGAACTTGAAAAAAAAATCTAGTCTTGGTAACTGACGTTTGTTCCTAGTCATACCAGGAAATACTGGGACAGTTAGGTACGTTCACTTTCCCATCGTGTCCACTCTCTATCCTGCTCTGGGCTGGAGATATCTATAGGGAATCCAGAAATTAAATTCAATGTCCAGTTATGTTTTCAATTCTAGAACTTATTTCTACTTAACACTTCTCATTTTCCAATCATGTGCTTGTTTTCCGCGATAATGTTCTCCACACCTCATTCGACAAGATCACAGGCATCCTGTTGCAATATTTCTGCTAGCGAGACCTTTCTAACCCTGCCTACAGTTCGGTATCACTTTTTCTTCCTCCACATAGCCTACAAACACTACCGTTCCCTGACGGACGATAAAGCCAGGAAAAAATGTTTCGTATGTCTTTTCGTGCACCCCTTGTATACAGTAACCAAATATTTCTTTAAACACTTCCCCACACCCCATAATGTAGGTAATTTATTATTTAACTATACCCAAGTTAGTGAATGTGTAGATGTATTTTCATTATTTCTGTTGCACTACTACAAGGTAACAGCATATTTCCTTCAATAGCATTGGATAATAGTTCGAACTTTTATGTCTAGGGGTACTTCCTGGGCCCCAGCTGCTAATATTCCTCTCGTCTATTTTCCTTTGTGTTTCTACGACGTTCTGAACGCCAACACAATGCGCCAGTTCTTGTGTAGTTATGCTTTCATTCATTGCGGCATCTCTCCTCGTTAAATGTATTGCATTTTTCCTACATAGAGGGAAAGATTTCGCATCTCATTATTGCTCTGGTCATCCCTTTATGCTTCACTGCTGTCTGTGAAATGCACGTAACTGACAAGGGAACCTTACGAACCAAGTTCCGGGGATTTTCGCCGGACTGGTTCCAAAAGAGAGAGGACAGGGTAGGTAGTCAGAATGTGAGATTATTTTTTTCGGTGCAGAAGTGCGAGAGGCAGGAGAATGGGTTAAGGGTGAACTGGTGCTTCGGTCCAGTAAAACTGTACCCATTTTCTTTTGCCAGTTTCTCATAAACGAAAGCAGAGAATGTAGTGTAACTTACCATGATTATAGGTAATGCCGTTCTACACTAGAAGCAACTAGTGTGAAGCACCGTCAGTGTTGCCCGCTGTATACATTCGCAGTGTTGCCAGAATATTAAAAGCCCGAAAACATCGGTGAAGTCAGGGACTATAACGATGAAGTCAACGTCATTTACTGACAAAGTAGTTTATTCTAGTGCTGTGTACTACTTCGCCAATACTATTTTGATTTCAGTGGTAATAAGCAAATTCACCAGGAATCCTGAAATATTCATCAGGATATTCGAGTTAAGTGCAATTTATATGCAGACTGTCAATGCGTAGAAGATTCAGACAAAACGTGTTGTTACAATGAGCACATCTCATGAATGAAAAAGCACTGCACTGATCTGATGAACAAACTTCAGAGCCAACAGTGTCACAGCAGTACTGTATCAGCGTCCTGAATGGTTCCGGTTCTTCGTCCAGATATCCTGACTTGTGCCATGCATACTTGATCATGTTTCGAAACATTGGGGACGAAAACTGATAATGAGTGAAGGATTTGAGACGAATGAAGTTGTCCCGATGCCAGATGTTGAACTCTTCGGTCGCGATAATGGCATCAGTCACGAACTTAACAAATGCTTTATACGGGCGGAAGAGATAGACGTCCAGTGGCTGAATGAGTCCTGTGCATCCTGGTGGAATCAAATGCCATTCAAATTCACTAATGCTTTCTGGAATTGTTGATTTGATTAACACTTCATCCGTATTGGCTGACCACGAATCAAGAAGTAGAAGCATGGGTTCTTCGTATAAAGTAGACACACTTGGCCAGAATACATTGGTCAGCATTATCTTCTGATCTTTTTTCATGTTAGCAGAGCCAGAAGCATAAGACATAATATTTGATGGATCAGCTGCGTTTGCTTTGAGGAAATTTCCGGCTGGATTCTGCACAAAGCATGTACATCGGCGAATGTAGATCTCCGTCCATTGAGATTACAGGCATTATCATATATGAGTGCGTCGTTGCCGACTTAGATCCTACAGTTGCATATACTCGTTTAATGCCCATTGGTCGAAGTGTTCGTCCTAAATGCATTTATTTCTCGAAACGACTTTGATCTGTGTTCAGGATCTGTTTTGGGACCAAATGTCGTTCGATGAACAAGGATTTTATTTTTCTGACGAATTCATCTGATTTCCGCTCTTTTGAGGCGCAGGTCTTTGAAACTTTATGAGTAATTGATCGCGAGACGATCCTGTTCCTTTTCTTAAACTTGTAAATCCATGAATCTGATGCCTTGAAATTCAGTTTATCATCTGGATCAACCTGGCATTTGATTTGCAATGCCCACTGTCTGATTGTTCTGTCGTGAATTATGGGATTGCGTGCAGACATTTCTTTGAAGTGCTCAATCACTCTGGTGTTTATAGTACTCATCTTCACGCGCAACGTCATCTTTTCTTGCGGTCGTTCATAGTTCTGCAGCACGCCAATCGATTTGATCTTTAAAACTTGGATCGAACAGATGCCAGAGATTTCTTTCCTCCAACTGTGCTTTTCAGTACTGGAATGCCCGTTCTTTGTATTCTTCTGACAGTTCGCTTACTCCTTTCTTCTTTCTTTCCGGTGACGGAACATACGATGAGCTACTGTATTTAGATGACGATGTTTCTTCTTCATCCTACACTTCCGGTACATGTTGCCTTGATATGGCTTGCGATGTCATGTCGATATCCTCATCACCATATTCACGATCAGGTGAGTCAACATCCAGGTCTGAAGCGTCCTCATATGTCAGAGATTCATACCGCTCAACGATCACTCGTTGATCCAATAACTCGGCACATATCTGGTCGAACATTTCCCGATCTGCAATGGATGGTGCGTCATCAGATGTGCCAAATTTCTGAACCAGCAGGAGAATGACCACTTTCGGATTCATCCTGAAAAGACAAATAAAAGAAAACATTAGAATCATTATAAAAAATGAACAACAGGTTTATCTGCACTCCACAGGAATTGTAATATTTCATCCCATAAATAATTTATAGACATAGAAAAGGAAAGGTGAAAGCAAGATAGTAGGAAAGAACTTCGTTTTAGCGTACGTGTCCACTGAAAACGGAAAGAGAGAAGAGAGGAGAGCGAGTGCCTATAACAATGGACTCAACAGCATTTGATGACCAATTATCATATATTTTCAACTAATATCTTGATTTCATTTGTAATTCGCATCATTGCTGTTTTGTGTTATTTTGCTTTCTTTTTGAGCTTATTACACTAGTATTGGCGAAGTAGTACACAGCACTAGAATAAACTATACTTTGTCAATAAATGACGCTGACTTCACGGATATTTTCGGGCTTTTAATATTTATTTATTTATTCAAATATTCTGGCAACACTGCGAATGTCTACAGCTGGCAACATTGACGGTGCTTCACACTAGTCGCTTCTAGTGTAGAACAGCATTACCTATAATTATGGTAAGTTACACTTCAGTCTCTGCATTCGTTTATGAGAAACTGGAAAAAGAAAATGGGTACAGTTTTACTGGACCGAAGCACCAGTTCACCCTTAACCCGTTCTCATACCTCTCACACTCCTGCTCCGAAAAAAATAATCTCTTATTCTGACTTCCTACCCTGTCCCCTCTCTTTTGGAACCAGTCCGGCGAAAATCCCCGGAACTTGATTCGTAAGGTTCCCTTGTGAGTAGGAAAACGCATTTCTTGCCATTTTGTTACAACATGTCTTCAATTCGTACTTTAAAAATTGCCGTCACACTTACATTCGTTAATTTTCCGCACTCGGTCTTTGTAACACTTGAAGCACCACATGTTCTCCTGATTGCTTTTCGCAAACTGCTGTACCTTGGTTATATGCCATTGTCTCACTACTTGTGGACCCATGTGCTCACATATTGGTTCTGCCATCTGACGATTTGTTTCGGAGATATTAAAGTGCGGCACCTCTCCTTATGCGACATCTCTCCTTAACTTACCTTTCATAGAACTGTAGCTATTGCCCTTCTTCTTTCTGTAATTAGATACAATGCATAGGTTTTAAAACTGTTTTGCTATGATATATTGTTAAACAGCTGAGAAACTACTACAGATCCAAGTTTCTATTAATTCGTACTCGGGCATATTCCATAGTGCTGTTATTGCCCATACAATTATTTTTATCTTATCTTTACGGTATCTTTTTATTTTATTAATTCGCTGTGGTAATAGCTGGGATGTTTTCTATTGGGTTACGCTGGCAACAGTTAAATGACAGTGATGTTACTACTTACTATTTGAGTTGCTAGTCCGATATGAACAACGAACGACTGGTAAAGCGAGGGACATTATAGTTTTATTTGTCTATGTAATAACTATTAACATTGCCTACCAAAATAGAATAAATAATACTGCAATCTTAGTTGATAGATTTTTTATACAGACCTGAAGATAATTTACTTAAAAAGCCCATCAAATTGTTGGTTTGATGATTAGAATCGTATTTATGGTCTTTAGACATATCTGGCTCAGGCTGGACAGGGTAGAGAAGAGGATGTTAGAAGGAAGTCAATCAGGTCTAGTCTGAAGGGGAATATTCTAACTCCCAATGTTCTGGGAATATTCCTCTAAATTAGGCTATAACGCTTAGCATACACATGTAATATTCCTCATATATTTCCAAAGAATTAAAAATATCCCTAGACAAAAGAAAGGCTGCATGATAATCTCGTATTTTAATATTTTAAAGATAAAAGGGGTGTACAAATTATTCAAAACTAAAATATCATTGGTAAAAATAACATTATAGGCAATTTCCTCAAGGCGAACATTGCCATATTCCATGTATTTTTATGTTTTACATATACAGCAGGAAATCTCAGAAATATTCCAGTCATATTCTTCCAAGAATATTCCTTATATTTCATACAATCTGCTACGTGTGTATAATTCATTACACTAATTAGTTTATCATAGAAGGGTTTTGTCAGTTGCAATAACAGTACTTTTAGTTTACGGTCTATAGAAGTTACGATTCCGATCACAAATTTTCTGCTAAAACTTATGGTATGGTGTTCACCATGAATCACATTAAAATCCCTGATACCTGTTACCCTCAATTTTTGCTAACATAGGGTAAGCTGGTCTTAGGCGATGGGTGAACATGCGTTTTTGATTAAAGTACGGTTACCATGTGTACCAAACAAGCTCTCGCTGATTGCAATAGCCTAAAACCATCTAGAGCTAGAAGTGATTATGCTACAAAATATGGTAACTGTGGCTATTGACGTCAAGTCGAAAACAATCCCAAAGATCTACTGATCGGCAGAAGCTCATTTTATCGAAATCATAGTTCCTACATACTGTCATCTATTCCATACGTTCTGTCATTCTATATGTAAACAATCTGTACAATAAAGAAATAAATAGTTTTGTGTACAAGTTATTTCACAACAAAATCATGTCGTGATTTAAAGAATATAATGTAAATTAACTGAATTGCTAGTTGACTAGAGACAACACATTGAAATAGGTAAACATTCGGAGAAATTTAAGTTTATGCTTTATCTTTTTTGATCAAATCCAAGAAACCTACTAAAAGAAATTCAGTGTTTCGAATGTGTAACACCGAAAATATTACCTGTTAATGTGCTTTAATTGGTACTTGCAAACTCATTTACTAATAACGAGGAAAAGCAGTAAAGAAATGCATTATAGACTTGTTTACTAATGAAAAATAAATACAGAGCTGGAAAGAACAAAAATAACATTGACGGTGATGTGTTACAACTTTGTGCAGGTGTTCATGTTCTCACACAGAATGCAGTTTGAAGATTGGAGTTTGTTCGTGTCTTCGTTTGCTATTGATCTCTTTGAATCGGTAGAGTAATGAGGTCCGATTGTAACATCTGGAATGTTCTCTTAAGATGATAATAATAACAAGCCATTACTATTACTAAAGGCGTTCTTAATAATAATAATAATAATGGTCTTTATATACGTGCTAGGAGCAGCAAAGAAGCCATTATAGCACGAGTCAATATTTTAATATTGTTATTGTTTTTATTAATAATAATAAATACAAAAGTAATAGTAGTAGTAGTAATACTTTAGTAGTAGCGACATTAGTAGTATTGAATATTTCAAAATGATTCATTGGATTTTAGATGTCTGTAAATATCTATGTTCATCGTTTTGAGTCAAAGTTGCCTAAAGGTCTTAAACAAAATTCAAATTCAAATTAAAAATGAATTTTCACTGAGTGATTATTGACACAATTAGCTTAAACAAAGACATAAATCTATTAGTCATCTATAAGTGTTTTACATGGCTCCCTTTCGTGATATGAAAAATCATCAAGTCGATAATAGATTTCATGCCACAGTTGTAATTATAAATTCATATCATGTAGACAGTTATGGGAATGGGTGGCAGTGAGCCAATCAGGAACCAGATAGCTGTTTCGTTAGAAGTTGTGTTATTCATGTAATTTAGTGTGTCTGATGAAGCCAAGTCGTTAGTTAGTTGGTGAAACTGATACATGTTTTTAGTTTTTAATTAAAGCATATTGCTTTGCTCAGCAATTAGTTTATTTTATCTTAAATATGAAAGCAGAGCTTTGACATGGAAAAATATCATAGTAGTTTCTTCATGAACGTTGCCGCTGGCTATAGCCACCCGTAACGATGTAAGTTTTCAATTCATCCACAATTGTTTTTACCAGTGGCTCCTAAATAGCATCCTTAATGTATTCACAGGGACAAAATAACACGGTGTTATACCAGGTGACCTTGTGGGGCACCTGTAGAGCACTAAGTTCTGGGGGCCTCTGGAACCAATCCAAAGGCGAGTGAGAATTTCTTTGAGGTAATGGCGAACATACCCGTACATGAAAATATCCGGATAATTTGATATCCGATTAATTAAACAATTCATTGCTCGGATATTCGAAATTCCATTATTCGAATAATTTTCATTATTCGATTAGTTACCAGGATAACGGATAATCGAGCATTTCCCGGATAAACGGATAATCAAGCATTATCTGGATAAACGGATAATTGAACATTATCCGGATAAACGGATAATTGAACATTATCCGGATAAACGGATAATTGAACATTATCCGGATAAATGGATAATTGAACATTATACTGATCAAAGGATAGTCGAACATTATCCAGATAAACGGGAAATTGATCATTTTCCGGAGAAACGGACAAATAACATTATCCTGATAAACGGACAAATAACATTATTCGAATAAACGAATGTTCGACCATTATATTATCCGGATAAACGGATAATCGAACAATTATCTATGGAACAGATCATCCATGAATTATAGTGGATCTAGGGAAGATGCCACACATTTTGTTCTACGAGACATTGTGCAGTAATTAATAGAAATTAGAAAAGCAAATTTTTGCACAAAAATATATTGAACATTGATACTCACACTGACAGAAGTACATCAAACTAATTGTGATACACAACGGATATATTCACTGTTTCTTTCAGGCATGTTTTCGTGGGGGTTGGCCCCGGAAGGTTTCCAACCGCCCACCCAGAAGAATTAGTGTTAGCACTGAAATACGTATATAATAGTATAATTTTGAGTTTTAATTTTATTTGTAGCCTTTAGTCATCTAAGGCTCAGGCAGTGATAGGGCAGGAGAATGGATTCAGGAAGTTGTCGGCCAGTGCCTATGTTAGAAGCACTTTCCCGGCATTTTCCTGGTGTGACTGAGGATAAACTCTGGAAAAACTTCAGTGAGGATATTCGGCTGTTGGGATCGAACCCACGGTCTCCCGAATCCTACGCCAACGCTCAACCACTAAGATGTTATGTTTAGGTTAACTAAGGAAGTGCAATATATTGTTAAAGTAACATTATTGTCTATTGTTTTTTTTATTTTTAGCACATTAAGTCAACATTAATTATTTATAATTTTCGTGAGCCCCCCACAAGTCCACCGAATAATATCTCCTGGAAGAAACATTGGATATATAATAGGCCTATTGGTCTTTAAACTTACATATCAAATTAGGAATCTTACCCAATCCATAAGTGTCCACTTATTTGGGGGAAGATATATCGTACATTATAATAAAGATAAATGACAATAGTAGTTAAACTTCATGACTACATTTTCTATAATATGACTAAAGTACATGAGCAAGTATCTTTCTTTCCACCACTTCAGATTGTCACAATGTCCACCTTGACGACATCTGCTTGAAAGCGAAGATTTCTCTCCCCTATGTGATAATCAAACATACACCAATTTAATGCAGAAATAACTTTAGGTTTTGCGTAAATATATATATATATATATTTACG
>JAGDQP010035716.1:0-19437 GCA_022664845.1 Lepisma saccharinum
TGTGTCTGAGGAAGCCGAGTGTTTTGGTAGTCGGCGAAAACGTTTACAAAAATTTTAATTTTTTAAAATAAATTGTAGTGCTTTGCTCAGCCATTATTTTATTTTACCTTTAAAATGCATGTAATTGCCAAAAACGATACTAATTTTATCCCCCCCCTAAAAAAACGGCCCGGGATCTGCATACGTCCCTTCGGACACGTTTATTGTACTTGTTCGGAATGATAAGGATGAATTATTGAAACTGCCAGTCAAAGAACTTGTGGAGTGTGTTTCTATAGAATAGGGATATCTCGATTGATGCTCTAATCTGGAGTACTATCACGAAATAAAATTATTTTTGAATTAATTGGAAAATGGAAATTAAAACTGCTTCGAAGGACCATTAAAAATGAGTTTAGGTGTTCCCTACTCTTGGTAGGATAGTCCTCTTTTGACGTAGTAAACTCTGGTATGGGTTTTCAAGGCAAACATTGCATTCCGAGTAATTCTTGAAACAAATTAAATAGCTCTGTTTTCATTTGTCGAGACGAGACTTTTAACGAGACTTCTCGGTTACCGCCCATAAAATTTATTTTATCTTTTATCTTAACGAGACATCTCGTCTCAAGTTTCAGAAGGTGTGTGTCGTTTCGTGAGCAACGCAGGATTCACAACACCTAGCTGAAAGAAAGGAAAAATAAGAGGAAACCAACGTGAAAGTTCTTCCCGTGTGTCACCAACCAACCATATGCGTTAGTAAACTAACATGCGTTATCGGCGGCTCCCAACATGCGTTAGTTAATAAACTAATCAGTTGTCAGATGTGTGTACCCTTCTCGTGTGAAACCGACATTTTCTGCGAATCTGATATCAGTAGAGGAGGAGAGATAAGATAATAGGAAAGCACAAACTCTCTGTGGTGAGGGATTCCTCCATTCCCATGCACCCGATGGTCTGTTCGAAACATTCTAGAACAGGTTTCATCAGATCAGACATGTCGCTAGTCATCCAATCTGTGTACTCTGGTCCAAGAGAGGCGCATTACCTGATGACCATACCGGTGCACATATTTCTGATCAACCCTGTATAATAGTTTCGTTATATAAAGTATTATAGACGGGGGGAGAGGGGGATACCAAGTTGCATTAGTGGGCCATTTGTTAGGTAGTCGAAAATTTGAGAAATATTGCCATAAAGTTTGTTAATATTTTCAATACATATCAGTGAAATTTTTGGATGTAATGAAACCGTTCATTAAGAAAATGCAATCGAAGCGATTATGAGTTTAGTGACATGGAAGTTATAACAGCTGAAGTCTTGTAAGTGTTTTCTTTTGTCTTCAGATTTAATTACTCTTTAATCAAGTTCTGTTCATAGGTAAGAGTACAAGTTTTGTGGTGAATATCGAATGCTTTTCTTTCTTCGTGTACACATCATTCGAAGTTAATACGTCTGTTTGTTATACAAGAAACGTAAGTTAGTATATTACAGTGTGTTTACTATGGGCGTGACTGATTGATTTTGATTCTTTTCATTAAAAAAATGCAAGTAAAGTGCTGGAGAGAGATTAAAATAATTCAAGACCATAGGAGAGAACAATACGCAGTTCCATACAAAACTTACTTATGCATAACTTAATACATTAGTCGTGTTTGTTCTTGACGTGGCAATTAAATATTCGCTGTAATACGGCGAAAAGTATTAGCAAATTTTATGAAGATATTAAAAACTATTCCTTGCTTGTTTCAGTAGGCTATATCTTCCTAAACGAGCTTGCGAAGGTTTCGTGCGTCTAGGCACTAGGTACTGGGATTTAAGGATGTAGCTAATTAAGTAATATGCAATGGATTTCAGAAACAAGGTTTAGTTTTATTATGAAAGATAGATATATTTCGTAGCGCTCTTTAAACTCACCGAACTGACTGGTTGATGTCTAGTTCGCAGCTGATCCTTGTCAGCCTGTTCGAAAATATAAAGTGTGCTGCTGAAGTACTGTGGAATTCTTTTAGTGTCTCTGTTCGTAGGTGTCACTTGACCGCTCGCTCTATCGTTCTACGGTACTCTCGTATTTTGTCAAAATGGTTTCCCCTTTTGGGGAAACGAAAGAGCTTGGAAACTACATGGGTCAGCACGATTCCAGAGAAGGTGATGGCCCATGCAGTTTAAGCTTCTTGTTTTTCCAACAACACAGTCCGGAAGAGTTTCTTCCGGGCTATTAACACATTTATATGTTACATGATTGTTTACAACTATCTGGTGTAGTAAAAAGTAATCCATTATTTTTGCATGACATTGAAGGCTTGACTTACCATAGTTAGAATGATCCGATTTAGGTCACATATGCGCCGTTTTGTTCGATAACGTGTTGCCATTTGGAAAGTAATATCATGATGCCTCTCTCATAGAAGCCCTTGTCCCTATTGGTAAAAAATTGAGACAGTCGATGTTCACAAGCCTCTCTTGACGCGAATTTTTCACCAGCAAACGTGTTCGTCATGGACAGGAACAGATGGTAATCACTCGGTGCCAGGTCCGGACTATAAGGTGGATGCATAAGAACCTCCCAACCAAGCTCCCGGAGCTTCTGGGGAGTCACTATCGATGTGTGTGGCCTGGCGTTGTCCTGGTGGAACACAATGCCTCTCCTATTGGCCAAAGCTGGCCGCTTCTGGGCGATTGCTGCCTTCAGACGGTCCAATTGTTGATAGTAAGGGTTTGGCCGTAGGGGAGCAGCTCATAGTAGATAATACACTGCCAATCCCACCAAACACACAGCAAAAGCTTCCTGGTCGTCAATCCTGGCTTGGGCACCGTTTGCACCGGCGCACCGCGCTTCGACCACGACCGTTTTCGCGTGACGTCGTAAGTGATCCACTTTTCATTATATTCGCAGATGGAAATTCGGTCCATGAGGTTTTTTTTGCGTTAACTCGTGTGGCACCCATACATCAAGCTTCTTTTTGTATCCAGCCTTATGCAAATGGTTCCACACGGATTTTTGTGCAATGTTTAGCTCTTGGGCAATCGAAACACTGCTTACATGACGGTCGGACGCGACAATGTCCATGATTTTATCGACATGTTCGACACGTGGCCTTCCAGTGCGTGGTACATCTTTGACGTCAAAATTACCGGCACGGAATCGACGAAACCAAAATTGCGCGTGATTGGCTGTTACAGTATCAGGACCATAAACACTATTCACATTTGCAGTCACCTGGCTTGCGTTTTCGCCTTTATCGAAGAAAAACTGTAAAATATAGCGTATTTTCTCTTTGCTAGTGTCCATTTTGACGCGCGCTCACACAACACTGAGTCAACTCATCACAACTATCTGAACAGTGTTTGTAGTACGCAATCTCATCGTTTGAACGCCATCTCGTTGAACCCGATCGGACTTATACAACGCGAGATACAGATCACTGAAGCCATCTATTGGCAAAATAATGGATTACTTTTTACTACACCAGATATTAACAACGTGTTATATGGTTTTATGCATGACTTTGCTTCTTCCGCTTTAATATTATCCATTCATGTTTTTTTCTTAAGAGCGGTGATGTGTAATCATCACGCAATTTACAAAAGTTCCACTGAATAAGGTTATGCGGTCTATATACATGTCTTTATGAATAAACAGTTTTGGGACCAGGTTCAGACCTGGGATGCCTTACACTTGTAAGAGTTTATAAGGATTCGACCTATATAGTTTCGGTGAAAGTGGGTAATGATGAACCACTGCGTTTAGTGGACCTTTACTGGATTTGAACCCGAGACTACAAACCCTCCTCCCTCAAATAGTTTTAAAGCTGTTGTACCCGTAACCTTAGAGATAGACGCAAGACCTTCGGAGGATGTGCGAGCGTCTCTCATGCCTTGTTTACATTACTAACGTTTTACCATGGTTAACGTTCACCCCAGTTCATTTTAGTAATGTAAACGGTAGTTACCGTTAACGCGGGTTTCAAATTTAACTAGTGTCAACTTACGACGGTTCTCTTGTTACGTTAGTAAGAAACGACTGTCTAAACGCAAGTTAGTTATTAGACACGAATCACTTCGTGACTTTATATCTTTCTTTATCGAGATATATAGTACAATAGTGTTGCGTATTACTTTTAAAATATTAAAGAATGATGGCAGAACTAATCTACAAAATGTGATGCTACAATCAATTCATTTATGTTCATTTTTTATAGTTTAGTCCTCTCCCGTGTAACAAGCAGATTCTTTACTCTACGGAAACCTCAATCTGTTTCATTACAGACAATGATAGAACAAGCACGATAACCAAGTTCGGTAGTCCGAATGCAAGTTAGTTTTACCCGTAAATCTTACCATCGTAAAAGGTTAGTAATCTAACCAAGGCATTAGACTACGGAACTTTACTTGGTTATCGTGCTTGTACTTCCATTGTCAGTAAGGAAACAGGTTACAGGCTTAGAGTAAGAAATCACGTTTTTTCGTACTCTAAGGTTACACGGAAGAGGTTTAAATTATAAAATACTAAACACAAATGAATTGATTGTAATGTAACATATTGTAGATTAGTTCTGCCATCATTCTTTTATACTTTAAAAGTGATACGGACCACTAAGATGCTATATATTTCGATAAAGAAAGAAATAAACTCACGAAGTGAGCTGCGCTTATCGGCCATCTTCATTTTGCGTTTAGGTAACTAGTTTAAGAAGATAACCCGTTAAATTTGGAACCCGCTTTAATGGTAACTACAGTTTACATTACTAAAATGATCGTGGTTAACGTTAACAATGGTCAAATGATAGTAATGTAAACAAGGCATTACAAAACCCCACCATTTTCTTATGATACCCTGTGTGCTAGAGATTTCTAAAGGGGAGAGAGAGAGAGAGAGAGAGAGAGAGAGAGAGAGAGAGAGAGAGAGAGAGAGAGAGAGAGAGATACAGAGCGATTGAAACACGTGTGACCTACGATTCTACCAACAGTCGTTAAGGCTCAGAGAGTCCCTTGATAAGGATCTAAAACTATTAACAATTAAGTAATTAGTACTTCTAGTAATTATGAAATAGTACTTCGTTTCAATGGAGCACTGACCTCCTACTATATTATGTAACATAACTGTTATGTGAGGCAACTTGTGATCAGGATATAGTATTTTAACACTGAAAGACGGCCAAGGCGGAAATATAAGGGCCTGCATAGCAATAGCTCGCACTATGCTGTCAAGGGTCCTAAAAGGAGTTTATTGAAACTTAGCAACTTAAGGCTACAGGCCGTCACAACAAATTCTTCTCTATGCCTGTTGAAGAAATATGAAAGGCAGCATCCAAGCTTTGTTTTGTATTGTATTCTAGTTAGGTAGTTACCATCCCGGCATTTACCAGGTAGGACTAATGAAAGCTCTGGATAACTTCAGTCTGGATGACTAGCATAAGCGGGGCTCTATCCCTCGCCGTTTCCCTTGAAGAGCAAGTTGGAGAAGTAATCCTGAGGAGAGACTCCTATGGTTTTGGTCATCTGCTGTGTGGCTTGACAGAGGCCAGATGTGTATTTTTTCCTCCTCTTTCGTTAAGAATTTTTAATTTTATACTTTAAATTTCTAGTATATTGCAGTTCGTTATGTCTAATTCTTTGCTATTGCAATGGGAAAATGAGTGGGGAAGCCCGGCCACGGCCTATACTCTATGTATCATCCTGGTGTTCAGCTGGTGATTTAGGAAAATTCTCAGTTATATGTCTGTTGTAAGCGGGATTCAAACCCACGCCTTGTCAGTAGTGCATATCCGAAGTTACAGATAGTAACTAGTAGACCACGGAGACTGGATTTCTTTATACCTCTGATTTGAAGTATTATTTATTTCTTCTTAACATCTCTCGTTCAAATCCAAGTCTAATGGTTACAATCGCAGACCTCAGAGATGTCTGTCTCTGTCCAGCGTTTGGGAGACACGCGTTTGACTTCTACTGCCGACCACCTTCGCTAAGGTCAGCACGCGAATGCTGGTCTGATACCTAGACCAAAAACAAGCATACCCTTTCATCTCGCCACAATGATCATCTCCGATTTGTGTGCACTTCTCTGCCTCGCCAACACATGAATTTTAAGGGGCCGCGGTGGCTAAGTGGTAGAGCGCTCACCACTGGTGCGTAGGGTCCTTAGTTGAATCCCTGCTCGTTCCTTGTGGAATTTGTAGTGGATAAGTACAGCGTGTGGAGGTTTTTCTCTGGGTTCTACCGTTTCCTCCCACTTTCTTCATTCCATGAAATCTGCAATCATCCATTCAGCCTAAGCGAAAGTTGCCTAAAGGCCTTAAAATTAAATTAAAAAATTCATCTTTTAAATTACAAAGTACCATTGGATGAATTAGAAGGTGGTGTAGTTGTTGACATCCGCTGTATCCAAGGTGCATGTTAATATCAGTAACGGAGAATCTGCCTACATACCGGAATTAATTTCATATGATGATACTTACAGTTGTTGAAGAGATTAGCCTTGCAATGTCTAATTTATTTACAATCACGGTGTGTTGTGATGATGCATATTTTCAATCGGATCAGATCGAAGTAATGGTGATATTTTTCTAAGGCATAATAGTTGTGTTGGTCAAGTTTTTCAAGGTGACTCCTTCGTACTTGTGTGTTTCACGTATTCTAGTTCTATCCAAAATATCAAACGCTATGCTCCAATCTTACAATATGATGAATGGTAGACTTTTTTTTTTATTTACTACCTGGCTATGACGATACAAAAAACTAGTTTTGCATACTTAGTTCTCCACCCCCCCTCAATAGTGAAGAACAAAAACCAGATCAAAGGTCTCATTTTTTCTTCTTCTTTTTTTTTAAGCTTTACATGGAAAAGTTGTTTAATGGAACGTGAATTCACAAAAGGTAGGCTATTTATATTATAGCGTTTCAGTGTTGTTACTCAGATCGCTAATGTTTGCCCTAAATTATGAGTCACAGGACACAAACTTCTCAAATGGACGAAACTGGACTATGAAATGCGAGCGATTGAATATAAAGGAAAACGGCCGATACAACCATATAGACATAAATTCGCTTAGTCAGATTTACCTTCTGCTGTTTAACACAATCATCATCATCATCTTTGAAAACTGCTTAAGGTTAATGTAAAGCAACGATCTCCAACAAAAGATAGCAGCACTAGTCTAATGTATTTTTATCGTTGAATGAGATTTCCTTGTTGCTTCTATAAATTCAAGCCTAGAGAGTTCAAACTTTCAGGGAAGCAAGTTCATAACCAATTCAAAAGCATGATCGATGCCGATTTTTTATTTTCATTTTTGTTCATTGTTGAAAGAGCAATGTTATAGGTTTCGATATTTACAACAACAATGAAGGAAAACGAAAATAAACAATCGGCATCGATCATGCTCTTGAATTGGTTATGAACTTTCTTCCCTGAAAGTTTGAACTCTCTATGCTTGAATTTATAGAAGCAACAAGGAAATCTCATTCAACGATAAAAATACATTAGACTAGTGCTGCCATCTTTTGTTGGAGATCGCTGCTTTAGATTATCCTTAACGTTAAAAGGTATTTTTGCAATAGCTGACCTACTGGGTAGTATCTATCGCAACAGCTGACCTACCTTGTACTTTCCGTTGGTTATCAGTATCCTGAGGGAATTTGTTAGACAAAAACGTGTAACAAATGAACAGCATAAGGAGTAAAGACAGGTAGTTTTTCACATATGTTAATCTAAATGGTCGCACGCCAATGGTGCTCACACTCAGATAATAGAATGCTTATGGGGTCATCGTAAACACTGTTTTACGGAAGATGGGGATTTTTAAACCTGTAACTTCGGGGTAATTGGGGCGCAGGGTTTGAGGTCGCAAACTGGACTTACTTTTTTTTTTAGTAAATCTAAAGCTGAGACCAAATGTTGCGATCTACGCGGTAAAGAAAAGGTATCCCCTGTGCACTACGCACGAGCCATGAACGGCGCATGAGGGATGTGGACGTAGCGCTCCCCATTCTCAACCTTCGGCACGAACTGAGGTGGGAGTGGTCAGTCCCATGCTCGACCGCCTTTACCTCCCAAGGTGCCCAGGACACTCTGGTACTCAATTTGATAGGAGGCTGAGTGCAAGGAAAGTCTACGAATCGTAGACTCTCGTTTAGCTAAATGCAACTCAACGCAAGGCATGGCGACCTACAGGGAGTAGCAAAAAGTTTAACTTCGTCTCTGGTAGACGAAAAAAAAAGTTAAATATTGTTTTCAATAACAACTCTTGTCTTATTCAAGCCTTTGTTCAAAACTTCCTCTGTTGTGCTGTTTATTCGTCAATGGACTCAAAAATTATCTTACCTCGATGCCACTTTCAGCATTCTCAGCGCATTGTGCTGCCTCTGTTGGCAGGAACCAGAACTACGAGCAGTCTTCAGTAATGTGTTATTCAGGTAAATCCAGAGAAAGCTTGTCAAGGAGGCTTTCGACCAGTGTTGACCGTGAGGACGAGAACTTGTATTTTTTTCAAGAAATTTCGGGAACATGGCATTTATTATAACCACATATCATTAATCTTGTTTGTCTCTGTTTTTCCAGTCCAGTTCACATCTTGCAATCAGGTGTTCACGCCTTCCCGATTGTCCAACCAACTTGACACTTTGTATACTTCTGTGTGCCTGATGAGAATATAGAAAGTTTAAAATTTTGAAATCCAAGATTGCCGAAACATTTTGAATTTTTTTTTATTCTTGTCATAAACACCTGACAGTTCCGCAACCCACATGTTCACCTTGCTTCCTGACGTCTTACTACTATCATAAAGTAAATACGTATTTACTTTATGCTACGATTCAAGGAAGGTTCTGCAAAAATTTAGATACACAACTTTCGAATTTCTCGGATATTTGAATTTTTCAGAGTGAGTAAAATAAAAAAAATATGTTAGAACAATCGTGAAGGCTCTGGTCTCTTGATAACATTTTAGCTATGCTAGCATTATTTTTTATTAAAAAAGTGGCAACACTCACAAGTGCAGTGCTTAGGTACGGGAAACAAACATTACTTTTATGTTGTGTCGAATAATATTTGTCAAGTTTGGCGCAGATGGGTATAACTGAATGGAATCAATTTGAACAATTATTTTTTTAATGTTGGCAACACTGAACTACTGTGTCAAGTCTGTTCTGACGGATCTGAGCTAGTCTAGCCAATTCCTTTCCAACGACACTTCAGCCAGGTTCGAAATGTATTTTCTGGACGCGGGTTGGCAACGCTGACAATGAGGTGCCATGGTGACAGGAACGTCGGGAGTATGTTGGTATTGTCAAATAATGTTTATGCCAAGCTTAGTGCTGCTGTCTAAAGTAATAGAAGCAATTAAAAAATATAGAAAATAGGTTGAGAACACTGGGACATAGAACTCCTCAGTGTTTTTGTATTATCGAATAATGTTTATGCCAAGTTTGGCGCAGCTAGGTATAACTGAATGGAATAAATTTTAACAATTGATTTTAATAGGTTGGCAACACTGAAATACTGCACCATTCAAGACTGTTCCGACGGTTCTGAGCTAGTCTTGCCAAAACTTTTCCAATGACACATGAAGCATCTCTCTACACCTTGTAGTTCCAGGAATCTTAATTTCTGGACACGGACGGACGCCATGAGCAGGAATAGAAGGTTCCTTTTGCTATAGCTTTGCTATCAAGAGACTTAAATAAAACTACACTTTTTATTCAAATTGCATTAAAATTCAGCTATTTATAACATATAAGAATTTATACTCGTAAATTAAAGAAATTAAATTTCTCTGTGTGCTGCAATATTTCCGATTGCTGTGTTTGAATAAGTTCTCATAACTAACGGTGGGTGACGCTGTGGTTTATCAACATCATGCTCCCTGATGAGAATAACCGGAACTCGTTGTATTTCGCTTCATCATGTTATATATTTAATACAGCTTGTTTATTTTCATGCAATGATCAGAAAAGAAAGCACTTTTAATTATAACGGGGCTGTCCTATTTGAAGAAAAAATAATTAAAATGGATGAACAAATTAACGAATCGAGGAAAAGCATTTTTAAATAATTATTTAAATAAAAAAGGTTTTTAATATACCACGTTTTTAAAACGGACTAAAAAAGTATAAAATAATTTCTCGTAGCCCCATAGATTTATAACCCCATGTACATTCCTAGCTCCATACAGATTGTTCTGAAAATTTGTGATTGTAAATTTTTAATAGCTATGAAAATACTTGTAAGATTTAGAACGAAAAACGTGGGGTGCTTGCGATAGATAATTGATGCATGAATAGTTCACCTAAGTCACTAACAATTTTATTGCATTGCAAATGATATGAACTGTTCTGTAAGTTTTGTCAACGATAGCTACTCTCTACACCCCTTACTATTATCTATTGCATGCACCCCACGTTTTTCGTTCTAAAGTTTACAAGTATTTTCATAGCTATTAAAAATTTACAATCACAAATTTTCAGACAATCTGTATGGGACTAGGAGAAATAATTTATACTTTTTAGTCAGTTTTAAAACGTGTTATATTATTTATTTTTTTATTTAAATAATTATTTGCTGCTTTTCAGTCTTGTACCTTTATACCGAATTTCGTTTCTCCAGATTCAGTGGTTGGCAAAATGATTTTGGTGGCCATTTTGGATTAAAGATGGCGACTTTTTAAAACGTTTTATTATATTGTCGTGACTTACTCATGATGGTACACCTTCATTTAAAATTTCATTTCTCTAGCTCGAATGGTGTGAAAATGATATTTAGGCGGCCATTTTGAATCCAAGATGGCGACTTTTTAAATATGTTGTTTGTAATATTTATCTAAACTACGTATGATACACCTTTATGCCAAATTTCGTGTCTGTAGTTCAAACGGTGTGGAAAATGAATTTTTGTGTCCGTCTTTGGAAACGTTTGGTAATATTTTCGTAATCTATTAGTGACAGTGTACCCTTATAGCAAATTTCCTTTCTATTGTTCTAGCCGTTTAGGCTGTGTATTCTATACAGCAATGGGATTGGCGGCCATTTTGGATCCAAGATGGCAACTTTTTCAAAATGTCATAAGTTAATATTGCATTGTCATCCAGTTCTGTGCTATGTTAAAAGTTTCAAGTCTCTAACTCATCGGGAAGAGTTAGTTTAAATTATATTGCAAAATTTGTACCGAACAGACAGAAAGCTAGTTGATTTCCTGTTATTTTGTTATATTTTGTACCGAACAGAGAGACAAGAAAGCGAGTTAACGTGTTAAAAAATGAAATTAAAAGAAATACTAGTTTTCTTCTTCTTCATTTATTATTATTATTATTATTATTATTATTGTTGTTGTTGTTAATAATAAGAGTAGTAGATGATGATGATGACGACGATACTACTACTCTTTGGCGTATTTGAGATAAAAGGTTGTTTTTCAAAAAGTTTCTTATATACAGGGTGTCCCCGAAATAATGGCGCAGGCTTCGAGACGTCACGCCGGCATCGTCACCAATAATATCTCTACAAGTAATGGCGTAATCGGATTCGACCTAGGAAATTACACTGGAAATAGTACCCAGTACATCTATTTAAGTGATACAGTTTAGAGCAGATTTTTATGTTTGCCCATTTAATTCCTTCACAATGAAATTGTTAGGATGCGAAACCTATCTATGTGACACTTCGTCAATCAAAAACAGATGTACCGGGTACTACTACTAGTGTGATCTGCTAAGCCGACACAGCTTACATCATCATCTGTCGAGATATGACGTCATTTGTGACGATGGTGCCGTGGCTTTCAGTGCTTGTATCTCCGAAACTAATCAGATTTCGGAATTTCTTCAAAAGAAGTTTTTTCTTGTTTTGATGTATATAATTACCTCCCGAAGTTTGCGCCATTATTTCTTGGACACACTGTATTCTTTGGTGAGGAAAATTGGGACGTTGTGGTCGTGGTTACTCTAGGGGTCACTGTACTTAGTGACGTGGGGAAGTGCTTTGAGCCAACGCTAGTAAAGTGAAATTGGGCTCGACATCAATAACGGTGCATTCACATGTTTATTTGAATTAATTCAGGGTCTCCAGGCTTTTATGGAGGTTTTTCCAGGGTTTTCCCTTAGTCACACCAGACAAATGCCGGAATGTCACCTTCAGTATAAGCTCTGGTCGACATTTTCCCGAATCCTTTCCCCTCCAGCCATAGATACCAGCCTGAGCCTTCGATGCCTTAAGGCCTGAAATAAAATTCAAAATTCAGGCATCTATGGCTAAAGCCGGGATAGGGTAGGGTTGTTTTGTTTGTTCTAAGGTTCCGGATGATTCAGAAGGTGATTTATATTTTTGTTCCCAACTGTACGCTTCTTGATCACAAAGATAAGTAAGGGAATTTCAGCAAATAATATAAGTTTTGTCCTTACCTGTAATCATATACGATTGAGACGTGCACTATGAAGGCGCAAACGACTCAGATTGAGAGTTACGTTAAGAACAATGGAGATTCGTATGCTAGGAATAACTAGATAGGACAGGAAGACGAATGGATTCGCTCTCAAAGGGAGATGATGTGATGAAGGGTACAAAGACGATGGGTTGATCACATATTTTAGACGAACAAATGGAAGATCTTTTCTTCCATGGCGCTACAGCCCAAGTCGGGGCCTTGTCCTTCCCAAAGTAGATGCCTCCAATTTTCTCTGTTCTTTGCCCCTTCTCTCCAGTTACGCACCCCCATCATGTTCACTCCGTCCTCCCATCTTTTCTTCGGCCTTCCTTTTGGTCTATCTTTGTATAATCGACCTGTTAATAACTTCTTTGGTATTCTCTCCTCGCTCATCCTGATTACGTGTCCAGCCCACTGCAGTCTCCTTAGTTTTATATCTGTTATGACGTTTGGATTCTGGTATAAGTTGTACAGCTCTGCGTTGTGTCTAATTCTCCACTGTCCGTTGTCCATAACTGGTCCGTATATTTTTCTTAGAATCTTTCTTTCAAATGCCTTAAGTCTCTCTTCATCTTTCTGGGTGATAGACCATACTTCGCACCCATACATTAGTACTGGTTTTATCATTGATTGGTATAATTTTATTTTAGTGCTCCTGTGTACATCCTAATTCTTCATCACTGGAAGCAGACTATAGTATGCTTTGTCGGCTTGATTGATTCTTCTTTGAATTTCCTTGGATTCGTCGTTTGTGTCTGTTATTAACGTGCCTAAATATGTGAATTCCTCAACGTTTTCCAGCTTATATTTTTCTATTTCCAGGTTTTCCTTTAACTTGTGGCTTCCGTATTTATTTCCTTGCCGCGTCTGGACCATTGTCTTGGTTTTATCTCTATTTATCTTTAACCCTACCGTGCTCGCTGCTCTGTCTAATTCTTTGCACAGTTCCGTTACGGAATTGATCGTTCGTCCTAGAATATTTAGATCATCTGCATAGCCTAGTATTTGTGTAGATTTGTACATGATAGTTGATCTGGTATCTATAGATATTTTTCTTATAATGTACTCCAACGATATGTTAAGAAGAATAGGTGCTAGGAACAGATGGAAGACAAATTTTCTGAGGGTGAGTCGCAGATAAACAACTTAGAGAACGACCAAATGGAGGATGGATGAAATACAGTTTCATTACATTCTTTTCTTTAGTTCACAATGGTTCGTGGTGCCCTCATATCTTGCAACGTTAATTTAACTCATTTCCCGACATCATACAATGATGAAATTTTGCACAGCGATGGAAGTTGGACGACAATGCAATATTCCATTGTTACCTTCATATATTTTAAAAGTATATATAATAATAATACACAGCCATATTCAGTCCACTACTGGATGAGGCCTCTCCCGGAGGGAGGAGGTGGTCTACTGCTCCCACGCTGACCAGACGTGTTGGGAGAGGAGAGCCGAAGCTCTCAACTGTGATCGCTACCTCTTTATTCAGGTAGTTCTCCAATTGGCCTCACGACGCTGGGTGGACGCCGCACAGGCAACACCATCTGGAGTTACGGACTTACTTATCCTAAAATAAATACTAGCCTGCAACGATCTTGCGATTGACTGGTTGGAGAACACTTTAGGATTTGGGTCACAAAAGATTAGCTTGAGAAAAAGTATCCGAACACCGAAATAACTCGGGAAAAAAAATAATAATAAAAAAAACTTTTTTAAAACATACTTTTATTAAACAATTCGTACTAAAAAGTTAAACCTACTTTTTGTGGATGCATAACTAAAAAGAAAAGCGTGGGGCGCTCTCTCATTATACGGTCACTTGATAAATTCTTGAATTGACGCACCTCATGCTTTCCTTTTTTAGCCTAAGGCATAAACAAAATAATTATTTACTTTTTTAGTACCAGTTGTTTAAGAAAGTATATTAGAATATCCCGTGTGCTTACAAACACACGCATATTACATAAGTGTACTGACAGTGTTTATGTGTGTAAATAGGTAATCATAACAGTCAAGTGAATGACATACAGTGGCAGACGACAGACAACTCTTGAACTCCACACCTAAACACCAGATGGAGCTGATATCAAGAGATAGAGGGAGCTGGAATCGATGGAGGAGAAACTTGGAGGACCACCCCTACATTCACCTATAAAACCCAGCAGCACGGACTACTGGGTATCACTTACTCTTGTGTCTTGGAGTGGTCAATTCCTCCTCCTTCACCTGTCCACAGAGGGCTTCGCTTCTGGGACAACCTCGCTCACACAGAGGGCATCGCTTCTGGTGAGCCTTGTAGCACACAAAGGGCTTCGCTTCTGGCACAGCACCTTGTTCCTGACTCCTCCTTGGAGAATACATCTGTACTCAATATGACTGTAATTAGTCGACTACGGGACGCTATTTTTGTTTACATGTTTGTACATATTCATTTATCACGTTTTATAATAAATTTGGTTGAGGGCTAAAACCCACAAACCCGTGTAATACTTGCTCTACCTAACATACTCTGTGAGAGAACCGCAAGACCATTACGATATCTTTTTTTAAAAAATCAGTAGCAGTATGTATGAAAACAGTGGCTAATCAAAATTTATTGAAAAAATGGGGGAGGCCTTTATCCGAAGATTGCTGAATATGATAAAATATTATTATTAGTCTTGTGTGTTGTTTTTGCAACTAGGACATAATCCAGTAATAAATCTATGTATTGTTAATAGCTTATGTCGAGATTATGAAAATATTTTTATGCAGTGCATTGTGTGAATGCTGCTATAACTTTCATACATAAACTGAAAAGATTTAGATAAAATCTTTTTTTCATTTAAAAGTTCCTCTCATGCATACAGCGTATCTTGTTTAAGAAATAAAATTGTTTGCTGGTTGACAAACCAAACGTAAATAAATATACATGAAATGTATTGCGCTGTTGCCAGGTTTAAGGGAAAGTGATTTTAATGTGTATCAGCACAAGTTCTCTGATAAATAAACCTATCATTGATTCAGAGCGCTTTCTGGGCCAAACGTGGCCGAGGAGTTGGACACATCAGGAAAACCTCCGGAGAAAACACGATTAAAAGAGCTTTTGTCCATAAAGACGGGTGTATTGGCCAAAACTTTGATTCCAAAGAAGTACTTAGTGTAATTTAAGTCTAAAAAAAACCGCGTTTATTTGTAAAACGCTTAAAGGAAGGAAAACGAATACCCGTTAATGAATACTGAGTGGAATGCAATTTCAGCTGGAGGGGACGTTTGTCATGGCCGCCATCTTGAATCTTGCTTTATTTTTGTAAATGGGTTATAATAATCTGGTCTAGAATTTTCGCAGAAATACATTGATGAGTCTGGTTTTACCATAAACATTTTTGTGAGAGAGAATTGAATGTGACATTAGTATGCGTAGCTGTTTCACATGCCTGGAAGTACTCTGCTCTCATTGAAACCGTGCAAGAAATGAAAACTTAATTCATACTGATGAGTACGCATCAACTAGCAGTATGCATTAGGTATTCATTTCTTGCACTCTTAAAAGGAAAAAAACAGACCTGTGAAGCACTTGATTTTCCAGACTTGTGAAGGAGCTTCGAATGCTAATATCACATCTCATTCTGTCTCTCGAAAACACGTTTGTGGGAAAACTGCCTCCACCAGTATTTCTGGGAAAATTCTAGCTCAGATTAACATAATATTCCATGATTTATGCCCAGTTCATTGCTTCCCATTTCATCGATTCTCGAAAATGGAGCGTGGTTTGTCCCAGTTCATCGCTCGTGATAATGAATGTGTTTTTCCTGGTTATAAACTCCCATTACATCGCTCGTAAAAATTCACTGGTTCTCCTGTTTCAGTATTTCCTTAATTGTTTTCTCCATTAAATAACTTAATCATTATGGCAATTTGTAATGGTATTTATTATATCAGGGGCTCCACAATCTAGTGGTTAGAGCATTGGACTCATGTCCGCGTGGTCCCGGGTTCAAATCCCGGCTGGAGCACTCCACTTTTTGGTGTCCACCCAGCGTCGTGAGGCAAACTGTGGAGTCAAGTGAATAACGTGACGAACACTTGGTCTACGAAGCCCCTAATACGCCTGTTCGTGGTCAAGGTCACTCAGGTGGACGCAGTTCCACCAATCGCGGACAGATGACGTTGGGACAGGCTCAGGACTTTTCGGTCTGTAACGCCAGTGGTTATTATTATTATTCATTAGATGTAAGAATGTAACGTGTAAGGGTGATGGCAGCTTTAGCTTTCTTGCCTCCTGTGGATGTCGATGATGGATGCTTAAAAATAATGGAAACCTCACTGGCTATAGAATTAGTGCAAAAGTGACTACTTCGTGCAGCCGTGGTTTGAAAATGACACTGTCAAAGATATTTGGGATTGTTTTGGGCGGAAGCACAGGACCACAAATATGGCAGAAGGGTGACACAATAGATTAGTGCGGAAAATTGCGAAATGCCATCCAAGCGCTGTCCAACTCGTCACTGTATTAAAGCGAAAATGCTCTACATTACGACGTTCTGCAATTATGGAATAATTAAACAGGAAAAAAAAGAAGTAGTATATAGATCTCGATAGAAGAATAGCTGTCGCCAGAAGTAAAGTTGAACAAGATAGAGACGTCTGTCGAGTAATTTGATGCCTTGGGTATATAGTTAAACTTGAATGAGTGCTCATTTCTTTCCTGCAATGACGATTTGCTTCATGACAACGATAAAAGCGTGACAAGGCTCCTGTAGGAGCCGTCTTGGATGGGATGTATAAATAGATCAATTTCTTCCATTACAAACTTCCAGGTGTATTGCACGTCATCGCTTCGTAGAATCGGGTTTAGTTTCCAAAGAAATTGCTGTTTTTTTTTATTTGCTCCTAAACTAAAAAAAAAAATGGTGTTTATTGCCAACCCAAAAGGAGTAATAGAACACCTCTACCTCTACACAAATTCCAATGCTGGGTAACACCAATTCTAGTGTTGGTTAACACCATCCGGGGTGTCCAACACCGTTTCTGGTGTTGAGAAACACCTCTACTGGAATTCAGAAAAACCGTTAGGAGAGTTAACAAACACCACTGAAGGTGTTCCCTAGCATTTCTAGCGGTACACTTTAACACTCCTAACGGTGTTTCTGAATACCAGTAGAGGTGTTTGTCAACACCAGAATTGTTGGACACCCCAGATGGTGTTAACCAACACCAGAATTGGTGTTACCCAGCACTGGATTCGTGTAGAGGTAGAGGTGTTCTATTACTCCTTTTGGGATGGCAATAAACACCAATATTTTTGAGTGTATACTTCACATTTGCAACTGCTGAACCTTTGTTTACTTTTTCTTTATCTTGTTATATATTTTACATTTACAGCTACTTCGTTTATTTTTTATATATTTCACTTTTGCAACTGCTTATTTGTTTCGAGCTAGTTTCTTTGCTCCGAGCGATGAAATAGGAGCTCATAACAAAGAAAATCCACATTCGTCATCACGAGCGATGAAGTTCGACAAACCACACCCCCTTCTCGAGAATCGATGAAATGGGAACTAATGAAGTGGGACGGCATCTATTACATGGCACCTTTTTCATATACAGAAATGGAGCAGAATTCAAGATGGTGGTGATGAGAAATGTGCCCTTCAACTAATACTGCATTCCACCCAGTATCCAAGCGTTGTACAAATAAACGTGTTTTCAGACTTAAATTACACTGGAAGTACTTATTCTCGAATCAAATTTTTGGCCAGTACGCTCGTCTTTATGGACGAAAGTACTTTTAATCGTGCTTTCTGGAGGTTTTCTGTTGTTTCCAATTTCTCGGGCAAGTTTGGTCAAAAAAGCGCTCTGAACCATTGATAGATTTACTCGTGAGTTTGCGATCGAACAGTACAGAATAGATGCATCTGTTTTTCTGAAGATACTTATGTATTTTATATGCAAATTTTAAAATTTGTTTTGACTGTGTGTCCTTTAGGCATATATCGCACAGGCCAACTTTCCTGGTCCGCGGTCGCTGGTAATACGAAGTCAGATGGACGGACCAAGCGGGGTTATAAGGTCCCTTATTATTAGCAATAGCTCGTGCCAGAACTTAAATGGGGTCATTTTAGTGACCCTATCTGGGACTTATAATGAACTGGGAATTTTCGGTGTCGTATTTCTCGTGTTCTGAGGTCCCGAACACCCCTGAAAGATACAGCGTTCGAGCGTGAGGACATAATTAAAAAACCTACTTTCCTTTCGCGTCAGGCCGGGTCCCAATCATACACCCGGTCCAAAACTTGATCTGTTTCAGCTCAGGCTCATGCTTTGCTACCAAGGGACTTAAAACGAACAATTGCCTATAGCTTTAAGTACCGAAAAAGAAACAGTGTCAAACAGAAGCATTATTTATTCTTTAATTTTAGTTTCTAAGTGTAATTTAGATGTAAGAATAATCGAAATCTCGACGTCTAAGATTGGTAGGCCATGTAGGTAAGGAGAAAAACTAGAACTATTAGGTAGATTTCGAAGAAAAATATACCTATTGAGATCGGTACGATATGAAAGTATATATTTATATATACAGATGCTTATCAGAATAATGGAAAACCTGTAGTTGGCAACACGTCAGATGTATGGGTTGGCAGTGGTGTCGTGGCGACCGCAGCGCCGGACTGCTGGTGGTGGTGTGTTAGGTCGGTCTCCATACTACGTCAGGCGTCGTGGAACAGGAGTGTGCAGTGGCTGCAGCAGACGGAGGTAGTGTAAAATGGGAGACCTCTCAGAGTTTCAAAGAGGGCAAATTGTTGGTGCGCGGTTATGTGGAGTGAGTGTGACGGCAGTGGCTAGTGTGTTAGGTGTGTCGCCAGGGACAGTGTCGAAGGTGATGACGGCCTACACAACACACGGGAAAACCACATCGGGGAAGCGGAACAGTGGGCGGAAGAAAAGCATCAGTGACAGGGCACGCCGGGTATTAAAGCGCATTGTCACGCGGAACCGTCGTTCCACTGCGGCGCAAGTGACGGAGGAACTCAATCAGCACCTCCCCCAACCTG
>JAGDQP010035717.1:0-15930 GCA_022664845.1 Lepisma saccharinum
ACGTTTACTTTGAATATGACACAGTTTTCATATAGTAGCCACGTGCACGTAATATTAAACATAAATCATTAGTCATTTTAATAATATATAGTCCATAGCAATGGGGTCACGAAAGAAAAATAAACTTCAAGGTAAAGGTCACACTAAATCAATGCGCCTCTGCAGTATTGGGAATTTTTATATCAGCCCGGAACTGTTTTGTGGAATTCCTATTAACCTACTAAACGAACAGATGAGTTTTAAAGAAAGGACATAACGTGTTTTCTAAAGTTGAAAGACACAAAATTCCGTTCACTAAATGTCGTATATACTTTAGTTAAAAGAGGATGAAATATTTAAATGTTAGAAAGATTCAGAAATGTGCAAAATTAAATATAAACCTATATCCAATGTTATGGAATATTTTTTAAGTCTGTAAGGTCTAAGAGCATCTCGAAAAGTATACAGCTTTATCTTCATTGCAGTTAGGGTCTGATGGGATAATTGTAACAACTTGGGCAATTCCGTACACTGCTGTTTTGACGTGTAGGTGAATTGTTATTAACGTCCTAATTCGCTGGTGAGTTTCTAAGGACGGGACATACAGTTTATGATAAAGTGGATTCCAAACCCCTGGGCGTAATGAATCCGACGGGGATTTCAACAAGTGACCACGCGCAAAGAAAGCGAGTGCTCTAACATCTCGCTCCTCTAAGTCTCTGTTTTGACGAATCATAAAGCATATAAAAATGATATAATATATAGTTTATTATATTTATTTTGTAAACTATATAACAGAAGTGCTAAGCGTGTAACTTTTACTTTATTTACAAATAACAATGACAGTTATTTCAGATTAAGTTTTTTTTGTTTTGTTTAATTTTGACGACTCAAGTACAAACTGTAATTGTTCCTTTAGAAAACCTGTCATATCCAATATGATCCTAGTAATGTTTTGTTACGTTCCTGACTAATTTTCATTATATCGTAGTTATTTTAATATATGTCAGATCATGTTTATGAATGCTCCAACAATTTTAAGAAATGGAGTAATTATGACAACAGCACCAGAATACTATACATTAATTTCCCCCTGTATTGTTAGCTCTGTGCTAGTATTATATTAAGTTACGGGAAGATAACACATTACGAAAACTTCATATAATCAATTTTAGAAGATGACGAAGATTTTGATGACAATCGGAAAATACTTTTGGTAAATTTCAAGCGTGCAGTTGAACACGCAACTACCTTTTTTCCCCTCATGATATTGATCTGTTTTTGTTGTTGCTTTTTCTGTTCAGAAACCAAACTATAACTGTTCTGCCAAACCTACAAATGGTAGTATTAAATAAAGAAAATATATATTTGTGCTCAAAGAAACATTTTCTATTTTTGAAAAGTTTGATTCCTTAAGGTGACTTTCACATTATTTTTATTTACGGTACATCATATTTAAAGTGAAATTCAAAAAGAGGGGGGAGATAATTGTGTTTGCGTGAGAATGGCGCCAAAAAGGCTTGACTTACTGGAATGTTTTTGTTTAGACATGATCACATAGTGGACCCTTGTGGAAAGTTATATCAGTCGCCATATTGGATTTCGAATGGTCGCCCAAAAGATATTTCCACAGCGCAGGCCTCAAAATTCACCCACATCCGAATAGTTATTTACTTCATAGATTGATCTAATTAAATCACACTTACCATAGCTCAGTTTGTATAGCGTTTGTTTAGGAATCGAAAGGCGCTGAAAAAATTCACTATTATAAATAAAATCGAGTTCAACTGATGAAAATATATGTTGTGCCTACCTCCGCCCTCTGCTCCTTAACATATATCATAATGTTTCAACACTGATGTATGTTCTTCACTTTCGTTCCCACATTTACACAGCTTACAATCTACTGGAGACGGGCATTTTACAATTTAGAAATTCCGAGTTAGCCATTATGTGCTATAAATATTGTTCAATCTTAATTTAATAATTTTTAAAATCGTAATTAATAAACAAAAATGTGCAGGGCGGGTGGCCAAGCGGTCTGCGGTGGTAGGCCATCGGCTCAAAGGTCCCGGGTTCGAGTCCCAAAAGGAGCATGGATGTGGATTTTAACAGCTAAAGGCGTATCGTTATGGGCCGCAGTCCAAAGATACTAGACTGACCCATATAGAAATAAAGTTTAACAAAGTTTAAAGAAACATGTAGAAATATCTGTTGAGTTTTATAACCGCTCTAAGCACTGAAATATATGCTATTGTAAAGGATGTTTCCAAATTATAATAATCTTGCTTGATATAAAATTCTTTGCTCTACAATTTGTCTGTACTCTTTACTCATAGCCTTCTGGCATCTAAAGCTCATGCCGGGATTGGTTAGGGAAAGGATTCGGGTAGTTGTCCGCCAGGGTTTAAGCTGAAAGTGCCACCCCAGTATTTGCCTGGTATTTCTGAGGAAAATTTCTTGAAAAGCCTCAATCAGGATGGTAGGCTCCTGAGCTAGGAATGAATTATGTGTAGTGTTAACAGACAGAAGCAAATAATGTTTTATTAACTGCTGAATACATGAAGTACTGAACCACTTTCAATTTTATATGTGAATTAGGTTTGAATGAATCTCGCTACAAAGTGAGAACGGAGAACAGCTTCTCAGTATTTCCATATGTCTCGTCTGCCAAGACAATGTCTAGAAATAGAGGAGGGATAGAGATGGGGGTATACGGAGGAAAATTTAGTTTGTAAAATGAAGAAAATATCTTTAAAATGCATCTAAGAAACCTCTTAAATTAATAAGTAAATTGATGTAATGAATAAGTAGTTTCTTTTTATGCAAAACCCAATAATACTTCCATGTTTCACCCTTTATCTCTTCATTTCAGTTTTCTCTTCCCCTTATGCACTCTTCTTTAGTTGATGGAATCCATTTGGAAACCTAGTACAAACAAAATAGGATTTAGGGTTAAAAATGTGAAACAAATATATCGATATTCTATGCCACTTATTCACAACCGATGTGCCGCGGCTACTATTGTGTCGAGAGATTTGCTAGATGTGTCATGATACTTCTGAAAGTTTGTGATTTTTCTGGTAAAAGTAATTCACGCAATTTCACTCAATATTTATTTTGAAAAAGGAACAAGTTAAAATATTCATGAGCTTAAACATATTTATTTTACTGGGAAACTATTAGTTTATTTACCCATTACAAGAAAAATACCTTCCAATATTAGTCACCAAGTGTCCCTCATTGTAGGCAGCTAGTACGTTATTGTTCCGCTTGAACGCACTACACAGAGCAGTGTACCGCGAAAAAAAATATGGTTGACAAACTCTGTTCTGTGCAGAGATACTTGCTGAATAACAAAATATTTACACAGTTTAAATCTCGGTAACTGAGCAACAGCGACCGTTTGGAAACCAGCCATCTTGGATTTTTGCCGAAAATTTCAACTTGAAAGGCATCATTTAAGACTAGCTCGTTCCAATAAATTCATATGTGATAACGTTTCCATTATACCTTTTTATGATAGGATAAGGGCGGGGACCCGCCCACCTCTTAGCGGCCGGGGAAAGTTGTGGTGTAGACGTTTTCTGATTGTCGGTAAATAAACAACGCCTCACCCGTTTCCTGGGGGTCGGAAAAGTACTGGCGGTCCTGCCATTTTCCGACAACTTTAATCTGGAATTATTGTAACTCACAAATCGGCATTCTATTGCAAATTAATACTGCCTGTAAGTCTAGAATATAGAAAGGAGAGCCTATTCGACATAGCCCAGCTCAGATGGAGTGACACTTATTTTATTTTTTGTATCAATTTTGTATTTCTTAATTCATAATTATGAAATGAACTTTCGGAAATTTAGAGGTTTCAGGGATCGTTTCTCACTGAATAATGAGTGTTAATGTAATGTGTTTGTGGTAAAACATAACAAAAGGAAACGTTATATTATATTTGGTAAAATCAAAGCGTAAGGTATGTGGGGTAAGGAACTTATAATGTATTAGTATACAGTGTATTAATCCTGTTGCCCCCATGTTCACTTGCTCGGAAACCGTCTTCGGGCATCAGGCTGTACGGTCTAGTTTAAAAAGCACTGCAAACCTATTCTGAAGGTTACGGGTTCTATTCCACCCCAAGGCAACAATTTTGATCTCTCTTTTTTATAAAAGAAAATAATTGTTTTATTTTATCATTCTAAATATGTCCTCTTGCTCCGTTACATAACGCCAGTGAAATATGTTAGTCAAATCCAGTTTAGATATAAATTCAAGTTTCTAACTTAAGCCGTTTGGACTGGACGTTGATGTGTCAGTCAGTATAGTTATAGTAAAAACGATGTTTTCACCCTTCTAGGTCCAACACAAAAATGGTGAAATACTTGTCTAATTATTTTAAAAGGAAAGTGTAACTGCCAAATTTTATATCTATGGACGTAAGGGATTCCGAGATATGAGCCTTGTATACTAAAATAACTGCAATCCCCTGTTCTCCCCTTATTGGTCCCCTGTATTAGACAACCGATTCGGATGGCGTAACAGAAATTACTGGATACCCTAACTAATGCTAGGAACTGTTTAAAGAGGGTGTTTCTTTCCTTTCTTGAATCGAGCTCGACGTTTTGATACTCTTGTTTTAGTAAACTATATTATATATCTAACTAGATATTTCAAACAATTTTGAACTCAACTTAATCGTAATATAGGCTATTTTGTACGAAATGGAACGTTATTGTGTAAACGTAAAGATATACAGCTTAAAACGGTTCATGAAGTAGCTCATGATTTGAAAGACAAAGTGATTTAAGTTAACGCCTTATTGGCACACCGAATATTTTTTTCGGTGTGTATTAGCCCTCGATATTTGACTTATGATGCTTGTCTGATTGTCTTTAGACAGTTAGATAAGAAAACCACCTATGGGCATTCGTCTCATTCAGGGTGTGATGCAAATTTTTGTATCTGCTTCCTTGACTTTGCTTACGCGGTAAGTAGTAAGATGCTTTTGGAGGAATTTTCTGTAAAAGATAAATAATCATTATTCTCAGCATAGTAAAATCTATCACAATAATTATATAAGATTATGCCTAAATAAGTGGCAAGAAGTGTGAATTAACCTCTTTTCAGTTAGTTATAATGCTAGCTTTCACCGCCAGCGTTTTCTTCAAACTTATAATATTGATTGTGTTCGTCAAAATGTAAAAATAAAAGGTATCATTATTGAGAACTGTAACAGGTGTGGCCTCACAGAAACGTTAATAAGTTAATTGAATGTTCTCTGAAAGAAGCTATTTGGGATCGTCCCTTAGGAATTTATAGTAAGGTGTTACGAGCCTCTCCTTAAGAAGTTAGTTTTAAACTATCAAATCCTAACTATCCATTCTCCCCTTTGAGGCGAAAAATGTATTGCCCAGTTAGTTCATATGACTTTAGTGGTGTTTAAACAGAGAAGAATTTACAGGATGGTGATTTCATATCCGAATAATGTCCACTATCAGAATAAAAGTTTTAAAAAAATAGACTGTATTTGCCAGATATTATAGAGAACTATACTGTGCTCTTTGCCTTGTTCGTAGCTTTCAGGTTTAGTTTTTATTTTGTTAGAAATAATAATATGCTTTAGTATATTTTCTGCTTTTTTTTAGTTAGTTTTATCATGGTATTTATCTTACAGGATCCCGATGCTTAACATTTAGTTACGTTCTAACGCACAAAGTGCTATACTTGCGCACGTCTATTATTAACAAGGTTTTCTAAGTCACACCAGGCGTGCAACTGGATGGTACATTGACTTGTGGACGTGGTTCCAAAGTCATCATGGCGGAGTTTTGAGTACTGAGAATTTTTCCCAACTTCTTTTGTATAGCGTAGACCACTCCAATACTTTCTTTCCAGAACAAGGTAGCATTTTCTTTGATTTTTCCCTCCAATCAACCCTGTGCGATTTCCCTTTTCTCTATGCCTTTTTGTGTTATTTTTAAGATTCATTATCATTTTTTATTTCCAATTTTTAGTTATGTATGACTTTACCCGACAGGAATAACAATATATTTCGTTCCCCTATCTTGACTAGCTTCCAAGCAGCTCAGAACGAGCATTTGAAAGCTATTTTTTTATCTATCTAATATATTTCCGAAACACTTAGCTATCTCCACTCCAAGCAAGATATCCGACTTGTACCTGTTGATATTTTTCTTGTCTCTTGACAATTTGATTTCCCAGTTCAAATGAACTGATGGCAAACAAATAGTGTATTACCTTCTTTCTTAAGAGATACGGTATTAGATTACTATCATACAATATTCCATTCTGCTGACATCGCAGATAATATATATACCAAAATTAAGAAGCAATCCATTGACATATTTAGAGGAATAGCTTGCCAATTCAGGTCTGACGATATCATACGTGAGCGTATACAAGCCATCGGAGAGCCTATGTATGTTTACATAATGAGCAAATCAAGGCTAATACGAACTGATCTCCCTCAAGCTTCTAATGACTATGTGGAAAAATTACTTGTCCAAGGCCTGATATCCGACAATTATCATGGGAAGCATCCAAGTAAATGTCAACAGTAGAAGAGTTAATTTCGGAAATACAAACCATAGAGAAAAAATACTATCCAGTGAAGTAGCTTGGAGGGAAGAAATGGAACAGCTCAATCAATTGCTGAATACAACAGTACAACAAACATAACCTTTTTTGTACGACAGCACTCTTTTCCGACAATGTACCCCCAGCCCATGCGGACACAGTTTTGCCAGCTGCGACAGGTACTTTACCTGTAGCTCAACCTTAATCACCCGTGACCCAATTGTTCCAAGTTATGTGAACTACTGTAACTCTAGCAGCTATTGCAAACCCAAGTTTGTAGAGTCTCCAAAAAGAGACTGAGCGCATTCAAGGCATGATACAAGCGTCCCAAGTGCCTAAGACGCCCACTCAACCCTCAAACTCCATGCAATCCGGCGACACAGTGGATACTCTGTGTTCAAAGTTATCACAACTTGTACTTCAATTTGAAGCGAAAACAAAGTCGGGATACAACAATAACCGAAGTAAGAAAGGCAATATACAAAATAATGGTAGGAATAATAATAGATGTAATCCTATAAATAGAATACCGATCATTTGTTATAATTGTCATGAGGAAACTCACATCGCAAAGGACTATCCACACAAGGTCAGTAACGGTAATAATGGCAACAATTAAACCAACAGAAACTCAAACTCGGAAAACTAGAAAAATCTCATCTCAGAAAGGGACTACGATATGCGAGCCAAGAAATTATCGGGCCAATTAAAGTGCATAACCATTTGCCGTTCATCGATGCCAGATTTTAATATACGTTGTAGCCCAGTGTAGCATTTTAAATCCAGCATTATATGTTAGATTTTCGAACAGACTACCTAAATATATGGAAATACTAACTAGACATACGTCTCTGAAAAGTATAGGAGATAATAGAGTAGTCAGGAATATAATTGCGATAGTGAGCATTAATATATTGGGTAAGTCGTTTCGCCATCAATTTCAATTTTGTTGTACAGATAAAAATTACGGGATAATTGACTTGGATTTCCTACGCCTTCAGTAGACTTCAATAGAACTGGCAAATAACGAATTAAGGTTATCATATTTTGGATGTGCACGAGACTATGTTTTTAGGTCCTGCACGAAATTGTTACGCCGTACCCGATAGAGTTTTTCAAATTCGGATCATAATAGACCAGTCCAAGATCGTAGTTACTAGAAAAGTAAGATTTAAACATAAGGAATTATTATGTTTCCCTAATAAGAATTTGAACTCCCAAGACAAGGATGGACAACAAACGCAGACCCCTCTGAAGACATACTCAGCTCAATTGGTATTTGTTCGACCTTATGTCTACCAGGCCCACCTTCTAGAATGATCCTCCATAACACCACAGGAAAGACTGTCGGTCTCCCTCTATACGCATCAGCTGGAACACCGGTTCCCTGCAAAATAGCAATATTCTTTTCAGAGGATGATCAGAAGGATCCGTTGGCCAATAAACCGACCCCAGCGCAATGAACAACAGGAGGAGGAGAGACTAAAACACACCGAATTTCATACTCATTTGGCGGATCCTAACACCATCAAGTGCAACCCCGACACCAGGAATGAACTGAGTGAACAGCTGCGCGAACTTATTCTTAAGTCGGCAAATGTTTTTTATTCGTTTTCGTCTTGATCTGGGATGGCATCACTCTTGTAGCACTACCTAGATGTGGGGGACAATCCTTTAGTAAATTAAAAACAATTTCCGTCCAGTGAACCTCAGACCCAACATTCGAAAAACATTGGATACACTCTGATACGTAGCCGAAACAGTGACATTTGTCGCATCCCAAACATAAATAAAACCAACACTTCTTTGCATTTAATGCTCACTTACCGTTGCTTGTTTTCAACCGGTCAAATTGAGCCACATACTAAATTCAACTTTATCCTACTAGCTAAAATGAGAACTGTCTACCTTTTTTAATTTGAAAAATACAAGTTACTGTTTATTGAATTGATGGATATTCTTAAGAAAGGATATATCCCCTTTATATTGAATTTAGAGTCCTTTTGAGCATATTATAAAATTAAACGTACCCATATTAGACGTACCCCTAAAATCTAAGTTCTGAAGTCTCCCGTTAGAACCGTTTTATCTTCTAGCACCAGAAGAAGGTCAGTAAGGACGCTTAAAGTTGAGACTCTATCTCTTTCATCTTCTACTCCGGTGTAAAGGCAGTTAGAGTCACTTTACGTACGAGTCTGTTTTCTTCTTCTGCAAACTTTATGATCACTGATATTGATTCTAAGGTTCGTATTTGTAAGTAAGACCATTGGTTGTTACAAAATGTATAAGTTCTACTAAAGAACACGAAGTCCTATTTTCTTGACGAAACTAACAAGCCTGTCTTTTAGATAAACTAACGACGAGTACAAGTTCCCGGTTCGAAGTCAGTACTATTACTAGCATGCGGGCTCAAAGTAAATTGCTTGTTTATAATGTGGATTTTCATTAGATTAATTATGTTCTCTTGAAGACAGGGAGAGGGGAAGGAAACTTGGCCTTTTCCGTTCTCTCGTAATTGACGTCATGTCCTGGAGGTGGAGAAGAATAGTTAATCATGGAGGTTTTTACATCAGAAGGGGATGGAGAAAAATGGGATACAGCCTTTGTTCCTTATCTTTACTTTACAAGTGCTTAATTTTTTAACAAGGTATGTAGCACTTTTTTATAATACTAAACTAAAAGTCACGTTTCTGAAATACATTTCTTGTGTTAAAATTCACAGGTGGGATATGAAAAAAAATTCTATATTTTTTTTTATAATGATTGATCATGTTCAATCTTGAAAACAACAAGTGAGGTCATATCCTGTGTTCGCCTCTACAGATTCTTTCCTTTGTGAATAATTGTTAAAATAGCCTTGTTAATTGCATGTGTGATGTTGTTACGGAAGTTTTTAATTCTCACTTATGTAACCTGTTATATTGGTCTTTTGGATCGCTGTATTTTCCTATTAACCGTGAATCACAAGGATATAAATTAAAAACTGGCGACATATATTCCCTTTTACGAGAAAGTAAATATGTCGACTTTAGAAATTTGGAAGAAAAACCACCGAAAGGATACAAAAATAATATTTTACATTTCTAAAGCAGCCGATAATAGACAGTGAAAAGTATATCTCTTGGGATCAATTTGCCCCAACATATGTATCCTAGGGTTAAAAGACACTTTTCTTAAACAATTTGTACTAAAAAGTAAAAAAAAAAAAAAAGAAAATGATTATGCTTGATTTGAAAGGAAATCATTAGGCACGCTCTCATATACACGCACTTTACGGAAAAAAATCAATTGGTGTGATAAATGTTTTTCATTTAATCAAGCTACCCAAATCCTAAAGTGTTCTGAAACCAGTTAAAGTTCAAATCATTGGAGGCTAGTATTTATGCGTAAGTAAAAAAAAATGCTTTTAATATATATAAATCTATATAAATAGAATAAAGTAACAACGGAATACTTTATAGTCACTGGACTTACGTCGATCTGCAAATTGTATCTTTGGATCTCTGTGCGTAATTCATTTTCCGACGTCATACAAAGATGCAATTTGCATATCGACGTAAGTCCAGTGACTATAAAGAATTCCGTTGTTACTTTAGTCTATTTATATAGATCTATACATTTTAAAAGTGTCAGCGCCCTAGCCGGACTGGTCTACCGGTTCCCGTAAGATCACCGAAGTCAAGCAGCTCTCCGTCTGATCCGTGCTTGGACAGGTGACTGTTGCCGTATACTAGAGATGGTGTTGCCTGTGCGGCGTCCACCCAGCGTCGTGAGGCAAATTGGGGAGCTACCTGAATAAAGAGGCAGCGATCATAGTTGAGAGCTACGGCTCTCCTCTCCCAACACGTCTCGGCAGCATGGGAGCAGTAGACCACCTCCTCCCTCCGGGAGAGGCCTCATCCAGTAGCTGTGAATGTGGCTGTGCATTAATATATATATTATAAATTTTAAATGCATATATTTTTATATTACGCATATATACTAGACTACAATAATTTTACCTTTGACTGGTTTCAGAACACTTTAGGATTCGTAAAAATATAACAGAAATACTAAAGACATACTTTTCTTAAACAAATCGTACTAAAGAAGTAAATAATATTTTTTTTATGCTTTACTAAAATGAAAAGCATGTATCACACCAATTGATTTTTTTATAAAGTGAGTGTATATGAGAGCGCGCCTCATGGTTTCCTTTTAAATCAATCATAATGAAAATTAGTATTTTTTTTTTCTTTTAGTACAAATTATTTAAGAAAAGTATGTATTCTAACCCTAGGATATATATGTGGGGTCAAATTGACCCCAAGATATATACTTTCAACTGTCTATTATCCGCTGCTTTACAAATATAAACGATTAGTTCCGTATCCTTTGGGTTGTCTTTCTTCCAAATTTCTAAAGTCGATATATTTACTTTCTCGTAAAAGGGAATATATATCGCCAGTTTTTTACTTTATATCCTTGTGATTCACAGTTAATAGGAAAATACAGAGATCCAAAAGACCAATACAACAGGTTACATAAGTGAGAATAAAAAGGCTAAGTCGACAAAGAAGGTAATTTCACACACATGTGTCATAACTTTCAAATAAGTAAAAAAAAAAATATTATTTAAAAAAAATGTATTTATACGAAATGGCCATCTACGGTTCAGGCCAAGATAGGGCGAGGCAGAAGATGTTAGGAAGTTTGCAAAGGAACCAGTTTGTAGTTACCATCCCCCTATTTGGCTGACGTGACAAGAAAGACCGTGGCAAATCCTCAGTCAAGATGGTCAACAAGATCAAATGCACGCAGTCCCGAATGCGAAGCCAACGCTATACCAACGGAACTAATGTCATTCGGTAAATGAAATTGATGATTGGTGTTTTTCCTGGAGAAAAGTCTATGAGCTGAAGCTCTCTTACAGAAAAAAAGCTATATTAACGACTTTAGTTTGTTAACTTATCATACCTAACAATTTGAAAATCAATTATATTACTTATACTAATGTACATTATGTTCACTTACCACCGAAAAAATAACAATTAGGCTCTGAGTGTAACATATATAAGTGTGTAATGTGTTTTCTGTGTGGACAAAATTAGTCGATGAAGTCTTACCATTGTCTTCCTAAGAATGAGATAACAGTTGAAACTGAACTACAATATAATTTGTATTCCCACCGGAACCCAAGGTGAAGTGCGATCCCACTAATCTACCTAGACAAAATATTCCACATATCAATAATAATTAATAAATAACTTGCTAATTGTGTCAGAATTTATGTTATCACGGAATTGTGTTATTGTAGGCACGGCCAAGTGATGAACATGGATCATCGCTACAAACTTTTAAGCCCAGTACAAGCTATCCAGACAAGTTCTCCTGTTTTATCACACTAATTTTAGAACGTTCTGCAATTAATTTCCTGAACGTTTGTTATTCCAAATTTACCCAGAATAATGCTCGCAGACGGACGCCATCTCTCGGAATTTTGATTTAAATCATAGCTGCTTGTTCTGATAATAAATTGAAAATTAGATTTACTATTGAGGCCTCCTGAAACAAATTCAGATTTGCGGATTTGGGGTCCAGCAGAAAAGGCTGTGAAGCTATATGTGCAGATTCTGTCCGTCTGTCAGTCTGTAGACAACTTTCAATTTAGGAGCTACAGGGCTAGGAAGGTGGTTGAGGTGTCGCTGGAAAGTTCTCAACGTGACTAGTTAAAAATAGTTTCCTTCAAGCAGATTGCGTTGCGGTTCCAAAAATAAGGGCGCAATTTATATTTTTGAAACTACTGGGGTTAACAAAGGGGTTTAGGTGTCGTTGGGAAGATCTCGGGAACACGATTCCAAACCTGTGTCATTCATCCTGATTACAGACGATGATGTCAATTTTGTATGGGGAAATTATGAACATTGTAAATGTCAGAAGTAGGAAAGTGATTGAGGTTTACTGGGAAGATCTGTGCAACACGAGTTCTAAAACGTATTGTTCAATCTGATTAGGGGTGGATCCCGAGTTCTGGGAAGGAATTTGAAGTTTGGAGCTAGTAGTATTGGGAAGGTGATTGAGATATCGTTGGAAGGGTCTGAATCCAAACTTGCAACGAAACATTGATAATATAAATAGCATGCTCGTTGCTGAAACTGGTTGGTTGCTTATGTGCACAGTTTCTGCACTGGGTTCCGCTTCACTTTCTGAAAATGCTGCATGTCTAACGAAAGAAACAGAGTTTTACTCATCTTACCAAGGCTTTTCCAACGATACCTGAACCACATTTTTAAAGGTCAAATTTTAATATGATCATTATGTATCCTTTACAACATGTTTTAATACGTAAAGATAAGCTTAGCAATACTCTCTGAATGTTAAAAATTTAAAAGTAAAAGCACTCCAGTAAACAGCAATGAGTAAAAAATAAATATATACTTGCCTATAATTTCAGCAGCTTCCAGAATATTACTTATACCCTAGTTGCGAACGAGGACGTTGAGAATCTAAAATGATTCCACGTAATAGATAATTAACCCACTTTATCGACAGAAAAATAAAATGTTTGTCGGACATTGAGCTCGTGTTCACAGCATTCAATAAGCAGTCAAGTCAAGCAGAATAATCGCCATGTTTGATGAAAAATCACCGTGGCAAGTAAAGCTTCGAAACATTCTGCGCTTAAACATTTTCGGTATTAGAAATACTCTACATTCCATGTTTAAGTTTATGAACTGTATAATCGATGTTCGTACTCAACAAGTGCTCGAGTAGAGTAGTTGTTTAAACGATAAACAACAAATAAGTCAGGAGGTTTCAGTAATAAGTCCAACAGAAGGCAAGAGAAAATAAAATCAAGTGTACTGAAGATATGCGACAAACAATGACAGGGAGTAACGAGTATAACTTTTCGAAATTACTATAAAAATTATGTAAGTACAGTACATTTCTCTCATTGTTGGTGAAACTATTGTTGTCATTACAAGAACGAAAAACCTGACTTCAAGCATAACACAGCGCTGAAGTAATCTTGTTATGACAAGTTGAGTGCTTAAAAACTGCTTTTAATTCTTGTCCTCTCAAGACTATTTAAACCTCGATTTTTGTAAACTAGATTGCTTGACTCAGCGTTCCTTAGACCTTTCTGGTTTGACTTGATAAGCTTGCATAAAGTTGGCACAGTGGTCAAAAAAAAAAAAAAAACTTGATTAATATTTGAATCAGTTCAAAAAGTTATGTTGCGATATTTCCGTAAAATAATTACAGCTGTAATTATCTTAAGAGTCACAAAGTCTCTTGCCCCTTGATAGCACTTTAGCCCTAGCATTAGTTTTTTTAATAAATTATCCTGTCAAGACTGACAACTGCGTAGCTTTGGTTCATGAGAATCCAAAGTATTTGTATAGGATAATGTTTAATGCCAAGTTTGGCGCAGTTATACATGCCTGAATGGAAGCGGTCGCATTCATTTCTTCGACAATCATTTTGTCGACAGATCATCTTGTCGACACCACTTTGTCGACAGGTCATTTTGTCGACAGGTACGTTTCGTCGACAATTCATTTTGTCGATAGGTACGTTTCGTCGAAAATTCATTTTGTGGACAGGTAAGTTTCCTCCAGTAATAATTTTGTCATTATGTAAGTTCATCAACAACTAAAATTTTAGACTAATCATTTTTCCTACAGCTAACCTACGTTACGGGTTTGTAACAGGAAATTATTTTTTTTTTCTATTTCTTATAGTTTTACTCCTTTTCTCAATTTCGTATTTTACAGTGAAGGGTATCGGGAGAAAACGAGGAATGTCCAGTTCTAGCATTTTTGTGCTATATAGCTCATTCTGTTAGGGAAAATTGAAACTACAAAACTGTCAAAGAACAAAGGAAACCACTTCTAAATGACCACAGGAGACAATATTACCTTTGTTAAGCGATGAAGGTGTTCAAACTTGATTTTCTCAGTAAACCTGTTTTGTGACATTTCTTGTTTTCTCCCGTTACTCTTCAAGTATTGTGTAGACTGCGTACGTGGTCAATAGACTAACATTGTGACTATTAAATAGGAAATCAAGTCATCGTTTGTCTTTGTTATTATTTTGACAAGTTTCGACTCAATTCTTTAGGAAGCATTTTACTGTAGTCTCCTGAGCATATTAAAATTTACATTCTCAAGCCTTGTTTCTCTTTCAAAAGCATAAATTAAAAAACTGCTGGAAGTGTAATAAATTAATCTGGTCTTGTAAACCAATTATATGCAGTAAATATTTTGTCACATAATGGTTTTAGTTTGTTATGAAGCATCATGAACAACAATCCACTAAATAAAAATAACAATTTTACCGCTCGATGTTAGAAATACAATTTATTATTTAACTGCGTATTAAATACACTTTGTTAAAGCACAACACAACGTTTCGACTACGTCTGTAGCTTTTATCAAGTCTATAGAATTTTCTTTCAATATGAAAATACTTATTGTTGCAAGAACATATTTATTTGTTTGATAAGAACGTTTTTTTTTAAATTCTATACATGTTCATGACGGTTACCCATTCTTGGTTTAAAATTCCGTATTCATTTTCATTAACATTATTCGGGATATAGCAAATGCGATATCCTTCTCTATACATAATAAATGTAGCAGGAATGATCTATGTGTGCGTCTATTGAATTTCGTGTTGAAGCACAGTAAAGAACTAACGTCATTTAGTCCAGTGTCCGATTTGTACAATTTCCAGAGAGAGGGAGGGGGGATTTTTCTCAGAAAGTGCAATACCGTTTTTATCCGTTCATATCCCAGGCTTGGAGGATATTTCTGAAAGCAGATCCAGGGAAGAGTTTTACAGAGAGGTGGAAATTCCATCCATCCCTCGCTACAAATCGAACACTGATTTAGTCACTGATTTAGTCATCGCTCAACAGCAGATTGATTAAAAAAGGAATCTATCACAACTGCAACAGGTATTTGTGTACTATCTTTGAAATCTCAATAAAAGAATCCAAAGACGAAATATCATCCTTGAGATAAAGAGTAGTGACCAACAAGTAGAAAAATCTTCAACAATTGTCGACTCAAGATGAAACTTAAATTATTTTCTTTACAAAAGCGCATAAACTTATTTCTAAGTAATCTATAGAACTTATTTCTTACCAAGGCTCAAAAAAATATTATTTCCTAATTTCTTTATTTAGTTAGTACTAGATTGTGCAACCACTTAAGCGGTCTTTTTAGGGTGTTGCTTTCTTTGCTACTTCCCATCATTCATGTCTGTAGGTTGTTCGAGATAGTGACTAGGTCTAAAAGATTCTACTAACTGCGTCAAATTCGAAGACAATTTTCACATACGACATTATTTTCAAAACATGAAAATTAATTGAAG
>JAGDQP010035718.1:0-19436 GCA_022664845.1 Lepisma saccharinum
AACGACTTTTGAATACCGAATGGGGGTTATCATTTGCAAAATCAAAGTTGGATCCTGTGGGGCCCACACAGGACCGTATACATTTTGGTTGGCACGCCTTTCCTTTTGTTCTGTTGATTTCCTGCAGCTCTTCGGTGTAATGTTTGCGGAACAACGCATTCTAACCAAGTATTTAATTAGCTGCAGCCTTACTGCAGCCGTATTGTTTTTTTCTTCACAGTACCGAAATCAACACCTTGCGTTATGTTGATTTAACACACCAAAGTGGTAGTCACGCTGGGACAACGCATTGTGTTGAATTAACATAGCTATTTTTTGCAGTGTACTGTAGGCTACTTGAGGAAGTGGCATTAATTATACTGACAAAAGAATGTAGTTCAAAACAGTTTTATTCACACAAAAAATACTTTAGAAGTAAAATAAACAATCAAATGATTATGAGTGACACATACCTTTAACTGTGACACAACATTCCCACAAATATTTATCTCCTGAAAATATAGAGTCAAATTAGAGAGCAAAATAAGCGTTGTTTTTACTGTCATATAAAGACTGGTTAGCATACTTCTGAACCTTTAGGATGATTAGCCATTTTTTTTATCAGACCGCGATACAGTGTAGGAGGGTAACCCCGGTGTCTTAATTAAGGTGGAATCCCAACGCTCGTGTGGGGAAACTAAAAAAACTGGAAATGCTGTCATGATGGCAGGCAGGAGGATTAAAGCGCGCGGTTTCTAGTTACAGTATTTCAGGCAAGAAAAACTTGTTAAGAAATTAGAATAGTTTTCCACATATGCATAAATATAGCGTAAATCACACTTTCAAACATATATAGCCCTTCCACACAAAATGCCTGTTACCTATTCGCAGGAGTATTGATGATTGTCACCCCTTGTATGTAAAAATAGGAATACGTAATGTTATTAATATAAGCGTTATTGTTTTGTTTTACTATTTATAATGAACATTAATTTAACTTGAAATTAGCTGAAGTCTGTAACTCTGTACTTTTGTAGCACAAACTTCAACTAAATCTTTAAGAATATAATGGAGAGACTAGGTCTCGCAGCCAGCAAATAGGTACTGGAAGAGTGTCTAGGTGAGAAGAGTATTCGATGTGGCCAGAGGATAGCTGTGAAGTAGTGGATAGGTTACCTAGGCGGCAACTGGGAGATCTGGGTTCTTATCACGGCATAAAATTTATGTGCTCATTTCATTGAATTGATAAATTGATTTTTAACAACTGAAAAGTTATAAATGGTGTCGAATCAATCAGAATCTTTAAGCCAATAGTGTGGTTTATTAGATAAATATATCTTATCATTAGTTTTGCAAGTTATGAAAGATAACTGTGATTTAATATTTATATAAAAAATAACTCTGTAGTATTTGTTATGTCCTTTAAACGGCATTTTGAATATTTCTTGCAACATATGAGTCGAATTAAAAGATGTAGTCATTTACAACGCTAAATGGAACAAACTGCGAGGCTTTTACGCAAATGCATAACAACGTCGAACTTTTAACAAGCATCAAATCATTTTAACGTTTAGTCTGAAAAAATAGGAAAGGTGTACATCAACATCTGCCACACTACTAGAGTTAAATCAATATTATTTGTAAACCTTTAGTGATCATTGAGCATGAATATTGATATCTTACTATGAAAGGAAATCAAATTTATTAGTGTAGATTTGTTTGCTGTAATGAATACAACATAGACAATCATTATGTTTGAATTATTTTACAGTTGAACTACAAAGTTTATACATTCATTTTTCAGGTAAATTGGAACCGGTTAATACATTTGAGTTCAAGAGTTATGGACTAAACTGCAAGTGTGATCTCTCATGTCTGCAGAAGGATATTATACTTGCCAAAGCTATCAGGTACCTAGTGTGTTAATAAAATCATTAAAGCAATTGCTAATCATAAAAGATATTCAGCAAATTTGTGGAGGGCATTATAGTAACGTAGCCATTTTATAAATGTGTGTATGCTGCAGTTTATATATAAGATTTATTTACTTTATACACATGATTATTCAAATTATGTCCGACTTTTAATATTGAAATTTAGAAATTGCATATTCCGGCTACAATTGAAAAATAACGAACCATTTTCTCCTAATTAGTTGTAATATCAGTATTCTTTACTAGTATTATTTAAACCCTGTTTTTTATCCTCAGATAATTTTCGATAGTATAATATCCTCATTTATATATATCCTTCTTTCCTCTAGTAGTTAAGAATTTGTATTGGCCTTCCTTGCTTGGTCGCGGAGAATTTTACATGAGGTATATTTCGTCTTTCATTTATTTGATTCTCTTATTTATATTCGGTTTTCATTTTAGAAAACAGTAGAATGCCTCAATTGTCCTAAAAATTCCCAATAAATTCATCAGATCGTCAAAGGTACCTGGCTGCCGCTTGAAACGAATGCTTATCAATGGGACAGACTATTGCCATCTGTTTTGTGGAACCCATAGTCAGCGATCTCAGTAGTCAGCATACTCTGTCAGACAGCAAAATTAGAAAAATAAGATGTACTAAGGAGCTCAGGGTGTTAAGGTGATTCAGTGCTTCTTATGTAAGATTTTGAGTGTGTGCTTTTTACCCGCCAGAACATCCCAATATTTATTGTTTCCGATAATATACTTTCCTTCAAACTAGTATTGGTAACAAACTTGCCACGTAAAAGAACGTGTACAACCAAATTGTGTTCACACCGAGGGACCTCCAGGGACAGTCGAGTGTCACAGAGGGTTTCACGTCGTCATCGGTCGCAGCGAGGTACAGGAACTTGGTATTCATGGCCTAGTAATTGCGCAAAAGGCACACATCAGACAGGTAAATGGGAAACACAGCCTCGATTGCTGGAGGTTATCGTTGGAGAGCAGTCAGAATTTGACCTCATTGTCAGATGGTTGTCCGGATAAATTTGATCAGAAATTATGCATATATATATATATATAGTGTCCCCGAAAATATGGCGCAAATTTGGCGTACTGATTATTTACATCAAAAGAAGAGTTACCTTATAAACTTCAAAAACCGGATAAAATCTCGAGATACAAACGCTGAAAATTTGGGAAACATCACAAATGGCGTGATAGCTCAATGCCTGATAACGTAAGACCTGTCAGCTTAGCATGTCACTTGTTAAAGAATACCCGATACATTCATTTAAGTAATTTTTTTGATTAGAGGGGTCCATCGATCACATTCATAATTCTTCAATTACCATTACATATCATTCGGTCATAACTTTAAGTAGTATCGAAATTAGAGTGTTCACAGGATACATGTACGGTGAGTTTTTGTAACTAATAAGGGCTCTTAGTACTGAAGTCGCTACACCGGAAACAGTAAGAAATTGTAGTAATCATTACAAACTGTTCAGGAAAATAATATGAAATATGTGTATGGATTCACCAACTACAAGGTACATAGAAAACGTTCTAGTACATTAATCATTCAACAGAATTATCCCTTCCGTGAATTTTATCATCGGGAATTATTTCATATGCCTTATATGATTAAGTAACCCATTCTATTACTGATGTATTTCTTGGCATGTATTGACTAAGTGTTGTTACCATTTGTGTCGTCGAATGCCTAACGGATGTCAAAAATGATAACGTGGACGTTAGTTAGCTCTTAGTCCGATTGTTTCATTGACACTCCTACACTAATCTAATTAGAAAGTTGATAAATACGAAACGGAAAGACATTTGAAACTTTATAAATGCCTATAAGTGTTCTAAAATATTTGCTACTATGTTTTAAAACCTATAATGATTTACTTACCTCAAGAATAAAGAACGTCCAAACGAATTATTCACTATTCATCAAATTCTTATTCCTTTAATTAGTTTGTTAGATATTTAATATTTTTCTAATTTCTATGAAGATAAGATAGATGTTAAAATATATCCAGAATGATCAATGTTCGTTTTCTTATTATCGTAGCAAGGAGAACCTTAAACCAGGTGAATATGCGTCCTACTCTTATGTTATGAGATTAGGGGAGACACGGAGGCGTATGAGAGTTGTTCGAGATTTAGTAAATGTTGCAAGTGAGTATTTGTAATGCAAGTGGATATTATTTAGAAATATATGAATTAGTATATCATTGATATTAATATGAATAATTGAAAATACTTTTGAAACTTTCACTGATATGTCAATTTAGGTTTTTTGTTGTTTCTTCTCTGAACATAAACGCAAGTGAACATATCAATACTAAACAAGTACTATTTAAAAATCCTCAATGTACACTATTTTTTTAAACATTTTATTTCTAATAACTTGCTTAAGTAGAATCACATAAAGTTCTAAACGGAATATTTGAAACTTGTCAAGATAAGTTCCTCGTAATGGCTCTTTAAAAATTGATTTCTATAAAGTGTATTACTTATAATGATGCTGCATATTGTTATGTTTTGTTTAATGGTATGTTTGCTTTGCATTTTATACAAGGTATTGGAATATATAGATAACAGTATATTATATGTCTATCTAATTTCGATTCATTTAGATGTCTGCATTTAAACACTGCACAAACACAATGGGAATCAAATAGCTTCCGGTAACGAAGAGAGTAAACTATTTAGCGAAAGGAAAATGAACTTTCAAGATAAGAAATATCGGGAAATCATTACAGAATTAATGTGTGAAACTTGACATAATCATTAAAACTGTGATACGATGCAATCTTCTTTCAAGAATAAGGACGCATATGAATGCGGTATCAATTCGCGTGAACGAAAGTGGCAATTTGAATCTTATTTATGGCATTTAGGCATCTAAGATCAAGGATGAGATAGGAGAGGGAGAAAGTGTGGGGGTATCAACCAGGACCTAAGAAGAAGGTGCCATACCGGCATTTGCCTGGTGTGACAGAGGAAAAGCTGTGTCAGAAAGGTCGACTGCAGAGATTGAACCCACGATATTCCTGAAGTCTACGCCAAAGATCTTGCTGAGGTATGGCGACGCAATAAAATTGCCAATTTTGTTAGTTTAAATATCACACATATTAGGATTAATCGAAAGTGCATTATTTTCGAAATTGGTTTACGACTAGTGCTATTTTCTTTTCAGTATTTTAACCATATTACGTACACAAAATTTCAGATCGATACGAAATGATCTTCAGTTGCCTTCGGCTGCCTTAATTTTGAAAAATATAGGGAAAATGGAAAGCTTGTTGAATTTTTTTAAAACAAAATGTGTTATTGCCCATATTTTTGAATAAGTGATAAATCACTGGAAACTATTTCGAAAGAGAAGAGGAAATAATTTAAAAGAGCGGAGAATCTTTTTATTCATGGCAAAGTTTTGAACATCGTGAAATAATGGCTGAAAATAAGTCAAGTTCTTTGAGTACATCGATTGTACAAGTTATTTAGCAAGACCAGTTCATGTATTTAGTATCAATATTTTAAATGTTTATGTAAGGATTGCAATTGTAACTCTTAAACTTCTTTGTAATTGAGTGAAATATTTGAATCATTGTCAAAATCATCACAGTTTGAAGTATTTCACGCATCAGTTTGCCTGGGTCAATGTTCGTGTTTTTACAACTCCTTGTTTATTTATGATGGTTTACAAATATAGTTCCAAAATGAATCAGAGCTCACCATGAGGAGAGGGCTTCAAAACGAAATTCGCTCTTAGCTCTCCCCACACTTTCCATGTGGAATAGTTTGACACCCAAAGCTTTGTTATACTAACTTCATTTAACATGTATCTTTTCCGTATTATTCGTTTCAATTTTGAAGCATGTTTTAGTGTTAAATGTTGGCAATTATGTAAGACATTTGAAGGTAGAAACTGCCTTTTCTTTCTTTCTACATAGCACCGTCGCCGCTTCATTCACTAACTTTGCATTTTGTACAACCTTTATACTTCATGGAAATTCGACATTTACTTCGTTCGCTAGAGAAGCTGTTTTGATGAACTAGTACAAAAAATCTCCACAATTATGTGTTTTGTCAGAAGTGGTGCAGTAGATCGAAAGCCCACCAATTAATTATTCCCGTTTATAACTGATGCTTCTGGCACGACAGACTCTCGCACTAAATTATAATCGAAATATGAATCCTGGCTTTAGTATACTTCATTCAAACTTACTCATACGTCATACCGAGCCGGAAATCTTAACCAACCACAAATGCTCTGAACGACTTTACCAAGATTTAGTTTGATTCCAGGGTCGATTATAGACTTGTAATTGTCATTCGTAGATCTACAAAACGGCATCAGCATCCAGAAAGGACAACTTCTTTCCGGATGTTATGGTTGGTCTTATATCGATACGCACAAAGGGGAATAAACTTTCATAATGCTTAGCAAGTTTTCGAAAGGATCGATTGCCACTACATAGAGCCTTAAAATTCTCTTATCCGCTTTTATTAAAATTGGTTGGTTTAAGCTTTCTTTCAGGCTCTCTTGGGACATATTCCGAACATTTTTAAGTGTAAATAGTACTTCACATATACAAAAGATACTTTTGGTCTGTATCCAACTCAACTTGGTTTAGGGGATTTACGCAATCTAATGAAACCGATTGGAAGTTTCTGATGTGCAAAATTTGCCCAATCCCGTAGCGTTATTCTGACGATCGTTCGTACTTATATAGGCACGTTGTTTCCCGTTATTGCATTCAATTAGGTGCTAAAGCCACAAAATATTTTTGTGTAAATACAGCCCATCTTTGAAGAGGGATTACATAGATACATCAATATGAGCTATTGTACATTTTTTTTCGTCAAGTGTTAAATGTTGCTTTGTCACATTCGGCCACAAGAACGTGAGATATGTATTTAACTTTAAATATGTATTTAATACAACACAACACATTATTGATAATCCTGTCCTTCCTGAGGTCGAACTTACATGTCCTAGGTAGACAGGGCTAGGATTTTAAGGAATTACATTGCGTTCTCCTTAGCGTGTGGTCATGCAAGTAGTACCATTCTCGTTCTGCAACAGTATTTCATATCCTTTCTATCACATTTAATTACTCTAAGAAACAAAGAAATTTTCATGTTTCCGTACCATACGCAGGTGTAATAAGAATTGTAAAGCCGCATCTACAATACGCACAGAAGGAGCTAATTATCTCGTTATACTGTCCAGAACAGAATCTCGTGCAAAGTTGCTACACGATGCCAAATTTTAAAACATTGAAACGATCGTTTTACGAAATTCATCCCCATTGCATAAAAGTCAGTATACCAAACTTTATTCGAACAAATCTTAAGATGGAAACTAATAAAGCCGGATAGTGGGATCTCGATTTGCAGTAACATATTCGAGTTTGAAATAAGCAAAAAATTGCAAAAAAATCAACTTATACAAAGGAAAATCTTTGCGTGACATACTGAAAATAGTGATAATAATGTCAATTTTTCAAATATTACTACGCAAATAAGAAGATGTGCGGATGTTTCAATTGCAGGTTATCACAAAACAGTGTGCTTCTAACAGCCTTAACACCAAATAAATGTACTGTTCATGATAAATACCTCGTGGAACCGATGCAATCTGAGAATAATTCACTTAACCTATTTTGACAGAAATTATTTCACTATTTTCAAATTCCGCGATGATCAAACCGTTTCAACGATATTTTTAATATTTTCTCCTGTTCAGATTTTACATATTTAGTAGTCATTTATCACTAATGAAAATGTATAAGCAATGACAATTTTTAACAATCGAGGAATTGTTATATTTTCCAATATTTTTTTGAAAATTAAGGCGATCCGTGTCAACTGATGACAAGGTTCTATCTGTCTGAAATTTGTGTTTCTGCTGACACTAATGAAACCTTCTGTTAGATTTCCTCAACATATACTAATTGTAATACAGCGACGTTTGTTACTAATATAAATCACTACAGAAAGTGCATTTGATCATAAGTTTGAAAGGTGTCAAATAGTTAAGGAAAACACGTCCAGGCGCGCGTCCTGTCGGTTGAAAGCCAACCCATCGTTTTCACAGTTTCTGTACATACTACCCGTAGCACGCAATATCCTTCTTGTAGGACGACGGTCTATAATTAACATATATCAAAAATAGATTATGTAGTTGTTTATTTCATTTTCTTTTACTCGAAATGCAGTGCTGTAGCAGTAACTTTTCGTATAAAGCGACAGACATCTTAATTTAACTCAACTAGCTTTTTTGATTTTCTTTTCTTTTAAACCGAAAATAATTTGCAATACAATACAAGAAGGAACGTAAAACATTAATTTTCATGGAATGAAATATTTTAATACATATGTTAAGAAGTAGATATTGATGGGCATTATTTCGAAACGAGAGGTTTGGATATGCTAGTGACACAGAACATTTATAACAGAGGAAAGTTAGCGTTTGAGGCAAACATATCAACATTATTTTGTAAAAATATTCTATAATCGTAGATTTCCCATGTGCACTTAGTTTATAAGAGATATCTTGTTCGTTCTTGTTTATACGTCACCTTTTTATGCGTAGAATATCGAAAATTAATGTTTATTGCAACTTTTTAAACTGTAAATCGTATTTCTGCAGAACGATTTCTTTAAAATTAGAGCAGTCAGTTTCTTATGTCATGATGTTTGAAGTCACACTACGCATATTTAACATTATTAACTATGTGAATGTATACATCATTTAAAAGCTTATAAAATTTCCTACAGCTTGTATCCGTATATTTTTTTCATATGTTGGCTATGCTGATATGTAAGTGATAAGGAAATAATATTTAACGATTACATATCGTAATTTGTATTTTATCCTAAAATTATACAAAAATCGCTACTTTTATTGTGTCCGTACCATGCGAATAAAGAACGAGACTTCTTCGTTCATTGGTTTATGGGTAACGCTTCATTACCAAAGTACATATGCGAAAATCAAAATGGTGGAATATGTTTTTTCTTTCAGAATGTGAAACCTCACAACTATATATTTTATTCCTTGTATGCTAATAAGACCAATCATGTAGAACATATTCCAGTAGGTATAATATTTTTATTTTAAATGTGTAGTGTTGATGAACTTTTGTCGTAATCGAACTCTACTTTTAGGCAATAAACATATTTCCATCCGCAATTATTCGATAAACACATAGGTTCTCTAAAACTAACTTTAAATATAAGTTTCCCTTAACTTTTAAGAGGGCATAGGACATAGGGCAAAGGGGTTCCAGGACCCATCAATTATTTTTATGTATGTGCTATACAATTTGTCAAAATTTTCAGAAAATATTTATTTATATTATTGTAGTGTACTTTTGTTTTCAGACGTCATACCTTATGTATGCACTATACCGTTTTGTAATCGAAAAAAGTTGTCTACTGAGCTCCAAATATATGTAATGATTTTCATAAGCAGCGATTGTGCGTGAAACTAAACTATATTTCTACTACTACTACTACTACTACTACTACTACTACGCTACTATTAATAATAATAATATAAATCTTTATATTTTCCTAATCAACGGAAGAGATTTCCAAAGTGTTGTACCTCTTATGTCTCCATGTGTTAGCTTTAGAATAGACTACTTACTATCGGTGCCTTAAATTTTATTTACCGCCTTATTTTATTTTTTCCCCGCGGAAGTTCATGTATAATATCGTAATGACCAGCGTGTATAGCGAACACGTGGACATTGTATATACAATAACACACATGTTTATAGAACAAACATGTGGTTATGCAAGTAAACAAATAATACATACACATTGGAGCAGACGACGGTCAACTCCTCAAACTAACACCAGATGGAGCAAATAATGGAAGACAGAGGGAGCTCGAATCAAGTAGGAGAAACAAGAGGAACCACCCCTACATTCACCTTTAAAAAAGGACCTACACAGAGCAAGAGCAATCACTCGTTTCCCCCGGGTGGTCAGCTTCTCTCCTTCAACCGTTCGCAGTTTGCTAAGAAACTGGAACATCCTAGTACATAGTTCGCTAAGGAACTGGTACTATCCTGCACAGGTAGTTCGCCAAGGAACTGGTGTGCACTCTCACACATAAATCCTAACTTAACCTCTACGTAGTTCGCCAAGGAACTGTTACAACCACCCGACACGTAATTCGCTAAGGAATTGGTGTCATCAGCACACGTAGTTCGCCAAGGAACTGGTACAACCACCTGACACGTAATTTGCTAAGGAATTTAATGTCATCCGCACACGTAGTTCGCCAAGGAACTGGTGTGTACTGTGTAATGTTGAACTGCATTCTGCAATGGCACGCAGAAAGGACGCTTTTATAAAGTACTGGGGAAACTGCTACAGTTTTCGATAAATCAGTTTGATTCCTGAAGTTACTTAACAATGATACTAATACACACTAAAATAACATTTACCAATAGGAGACTGTGACAAAACTATGTGGTACTTGTAACGATTCAGCTCATGATTATATATAACGGTAATATGATGTGAGGTACTTCGTATTAAAATTATTATTGCAATTGCAAGTACAATCTTTTATAATATACACCCTGAACTTCGTTAGTTTTAAACAGTAAGTATGTGGTTGACATAAAATATGGATGTATTGGAGTGCATACGAAACATGTAGTTTAATAAAGACGAAAACATCAACATTTATATTTATAATATTACGAATGGTCACATGGACCACTCTTGCCCGGCTAAGTAGACCTATGTAAAAATGTTAGTTTAAAGTTAATATACTCCAACAGGAACTAGGTATATAATTTGAACAATCACACTTAAATCGAATGTGATCAACACTGGATCAACTTACAAACATATACTAGTTATTTTCAAAAATTCTCTAAGATTGGTAATATGTACAAAAAATAGGATGTATACTTGAACTAATTATATCATTATAGACATAATTTGGAAAATATCGGTCTTCTATATTATTATATTTTGTTGCATACTAACGATATTCTTCTTCTTATAGTATCGATTGGAGGCGTCTTCGGATTGTTTCTAGGAGCCAGTGTGATGAGTGTTTTTGAAGTACTTTATTACATTCTCGTGAGACCGATTTTCATCCTTTACAAACAGGGGGCTGGTTAAGAATATTATGAAAATTCACATCCACATGTGAATGTGGAAAAGTCCACATAATTAGATTGCCACCATACATACACGGACTGTCTTCATGTATGCATATAAATATACATGTGCATGGAATTATACAAATACCCAATTACGTTTTAAACAAGCAAGCTTATCAACACTTCGATATAATTTATAAGTATAGTATAGTATGGTAGTAATCCATTAATAATTCTTGATTTTAAAAGTTTATAGAAAGATGTAAAGTATATGTCACAAATGAGGTAATATATAACGTGGATTCTTATATTTTGAAAACAGACAGTTTTTAAGAATGTTTCGATTATATTTTAAGGATTTGTATGTGAAAAGAAATACGTATCTACGTACTTTATTCTATTCTTCACCGCTTAAATCTACTAACGTACTTCAATAATACTAATTTATAAAAGACTAATAAAATCATAAGAGAGTGTAAGTGTTTTGGGGTATTGTATTTAATAAACTATATAATATACAGCATATTTTTTATTCTTTAACGTATCCCTTCCACGAAAGGTCATCATCGAGACCTGCGTAAAGACATTCTCAAAGTTGAATCAAAACAAGGAACAGTCAAACTCATACGGACAAATTCTTACATTTAAAAAAAACGGATATGCGGCAAATATATCGGTTTCATTTGACTTATCGTAAAAACTTAAAATCGTGGTTTTATGGGATTTGGATGATGATATTTAAAATGTGAAGTTCACGTTAAGAGAATACTATATGGAAAGTTAATGTACAATGCTGTGGTGCTCTCTACTTTTTTGTTGTTAAACAGTGACGAAAGATGAAGAAAGATTATGGTTATAATCTATCGCATATTTTATCTCAATATACTTGCACAATCTTTGCTTCACACACAGCCTGGGAAATAATTATAATAATTTAACAATAATTGTTTCATTTGATTTGTATTTACCTGAAAGGGCATTGCAATTTAGGACTTCTATACAATAATAGAATATATCGTAATTAAATATGTGACTGGTAATTGTGAAGTATATTTATTCACTCGCAGAAAAAGTATTTCATTAGAAGTGTTTGCAGTAGCATATATTGACAATAGACACCACATATATTATGTACTGTCATTCTGTGAATTATTCTTAATAAATAATAAAATAAATCCTTTTCTATATTAGATACCTTCATATGATAATGTAGTCTTTTGAAAACGCAAGTGTTTAATTAATTATCTGTTGGTTATCAATGCTTATCCTTTACCCCATTTCGCCGTCTCTCCCATTTGATTCAATCGCAAAACTAACATATATATTCACGTAATTCGTTACTCTCTTAACGCCAATTAATGCGAATATTGGCAATCAGATTAGCTAGGCAGGGATAAGAAATAACGGTGCTGAATATCAAATTAGGTTTAAACGTCGATTTTTTTTGTCTGTCCTATAATAGTAAACGTGTGGTTCGGCCTCAAACGACGATATGAATGTAATCAATTTAAAATCCAAAGGCATCCATATTCCAGATGGGGTTTGAACTCTCAATATACTGAACGGTGGCCCAGCGCCCAAATCCTGAAGACTACAGAGGCCAGTTCATAGGATGAACTCGTTTAATTAGTTGTTTTAACATTAAATCTCCTTAAAATATGGAAACACATATTGAAAAAAACAAACAAACAGAGTGTCGCTCTCAAAAAATTGCAGGCATTAAGGCATTTAAGCATAATCAGGCCTTGAATAATCACACTTTGGAATATAATATTCCGAACGTAAGTAAAACTACAATTGAACCAATTCATAAGATTGAACAGTAAGAACGATTAATGATTCAAATAATACATATCGACATCAGATTTTATCCTTGCTGCGTAAGCTAATTTCTGGGTGGAAATGACATTTCCATGTTAAATTTATGGAAAATTTAACTTTTCAATGACTACGAAACAAATTTGAATATTAGAAAGAAGGAGAAATTATCCGAGATATTTTAAAAGGTCAAGACGTAAAACAAAACGATACTGCAGATACTAAAGCCAAGCTAAAATACTTCAAATGCAATAGGAAGCCATAATAATATTTTAGATATGAACGAAAGCTATATAATTTTAATGTTTGAAGAAAATTAGGTAGTCCCTCGTAATCGAAGCATGTATGCTTCCTGCTTTATGTAATTGTATGTAGCTTGTTTTCCACCTAATGAAATATTAAAAAACAGCGAATAAAAAATAGGATGATGTTGACTCCCTACAAAAAATAGCATTCTTTGCACTACCATGAAATAGTAGAATGTAACACTGTTTGCTACTTTTAGCGACCACTTTCATGTGAATATTGTTTTATATGTCTGTAAGTTCTTAATTTTAAAGATAAATTGGGTTCAATACCAGTCTACTGTAACATGACCGAAAACACAAGAGGTGCAAACAGTTCAGCTAGTTTCGTCTGCTTAAATAGTTTTGAAGTGGAGGATGAATGACGCAAGTTCCTTGGTAACAGCATGTAAGAGGAACAATGCAAGTCGGCACTAGGTTGCAAGGTTCATGATGCTTCAGCCTTAGGGTTGGTGATGGTGGGCGTGGTGAGATCTAGGACAGTCACCAGCCTTATGGCTTGAAAATCACGAAACTTGCTACCTCGTGCCAACTTTCAGTGTTTCTCTTACATGTGGTTGCCAAGGAACTTTGCGTATCCACCCTCCATTTTACCAAATTTTAGGGTTGTCTAACTTGGCTGAACTTTTTGCATCTCTGGTGTTTTCGCTCGACTTTCGCGGCTTTTTGCACGTGTATAATCTTATTCTTGTTTCGCTGGGAGCGCTGGCCCCAGCCCCACGTGATGGGCAACGGAGTTTTCGGTTTACGCCCTCATAGTCGTAACCAGATTCTCCGCGGTAATGCGCCCCGTGGTGTAGATCTGCCCTCATAATTCACGGGGGCTGCGCTCCATAGGGGAGTTTTACCCTATTTATTGTAGCCTAATCGTAACTGTAAACCTTCATATAAAATTCTGTTTCTTTAGCTTCAGTGGTTTTGAAAATGGGTTTTTAGGCGGCCATTTTCGATCAAAAATTGCGACTTTTTAAGGTGTTCTTATTGTCGCAATCTACTCATGATGGTACACCTTCATACCTATTTTAATTTCTCTATATCAAACGACGTGTGAAATGGGCTGCAATTTTGCATAAAGATGGCGACTTTTTAAAACGGATGTAATATTTTCCCAAACTTCTCTTGATAATACGTATGTATGCCAAATTTCGTATCTCTGGTTCAAACGGTATAGAAAATTGATTTCTGGGGCCCGCCATTTTGGTTCTAAAATGGAATCTTTGGAAACATTCTGTAATATTTTCGTAACCTATAAGTGATGAGGAACCGTTAGGTTGTGTATTCTTTGAAATTTTATTTTTTCCGGCTATTTTGATTCCAAGATGGCGATTTCTTTAAATGTCGGAATTTACTCTTTACCTACTTATCATCATCCACCTTCTCGCCAAATGTCATGTTTCTAGCTTAGTAGGAACGATAAATGAACGATATGTGAGTGGACGAATCAGGTAGTCTGAAATACGCAGGTTTCAGGAGCCCACAACTCGAATATTAGTCACATCTCCTTAACGTCGAAACCTTATATTCCTATCTTTAACATCTATTTTGTTACGGGGCCATGAAATCACCAATGTCGCCATAAACTTTTGTTCCTGTATGTTTCTGGCAGTGCTTATGTTTTGTGACGCACAACTTGGCTCTCCCGGTACAAGATTGGCTTAATTGAAAAAAGAAGTACACTGTTAGGTTGTTAGTTTCGAAGCTTCCAGACCAGGATATGACACAGTTTGAGTTATTCTTCGAGCTATATAGATGTTTCAATGAGTCCAGAATTTTAGATTTATTTTTGACATTTTCTTGCCAAATGCTTCTTTATTTAAAATCGCATTGCCAGTGTATTGAGATATTTTATATTTTCATATTGATTTGAAAACTTCATCAAATTAATCAGTTCTAGCATCAGTTATAACTCGATCTTCTGGTTCAAGCCAGTAAAACTAGCTTGTATGTTGTACGAAGAGAACATAGAGGTGCAACTAAAGCTGGCTCCGAACTTCTGCATCCAGTATGGAAGATTCACACTGGACTTATAATGGAATTATCACGATAAAAACTAGTACCGAGACCAGATTGGACAGTCTTGACCCCATTTTAATTGTTGGTATTGTCCCCGAATAAACGTTTATGTAAACTAAATTTAAATAACAGCTAGCCTCACGTGTTCTTTATATATATATATATATATATATTAAACAACATTCGTGCTTCATATTACATTTACTATAGTCAATTTCTTTGGGATTAGGCAAGTGACATATACAGGATGTCCGGGAATTATTATTACAGGCGCCATTGCACAAAGAAAAATGGACGTCACACAGACGATGTGGATTTTCACACACGAAGTCATAGTAGATATATCCAAAACTATCAAAATCAAAACTCCAGAACAATTGTGCAAGGAATTCCCTAAAGGAAGTAAGGGATTGCCGGTTATGTTTGCAAATAAAAATTGGTCAGAATGAGCGGGAAATGAAAGGAAACGTAATATTAAGTTATAACTCGTCTGTGACAAATCGATAGTGTAAAGAAAATCAAGGATATTGAGAATTGTGGGTTTGCTGTTAGTGGGGTCATACCCACCAGTAAACAAATTTCAGGAGTACAAAAATGTACTTCTATTATTTCAAATGAAAAACAGCTGTTTTGCTCACAGTCATACATACTCGTTGATGCCGGCTAGACAGGAGAAAATTTTGCAACATAAATAAAAGCTAGAATTGGTGCAACTGTTGAAGTAGCTTCTTTATCAATGGTGTTAACGCACCACTGCAAAGTTAAATAACTGGCTGATTGACGCTCTAAATCCTTTAACTTTTTCTCGCCTTTTTTCAAAATAAAAAGCCCGCTTCCAGCCGAGTACACTTTACTTTTAGCTTCTTCTACTATATACGGCGGCAAAACAATTATGGTGATATTTTCAAGAATTGTTAACCCTTTAGACCTACTCCTCTCTCTTTTAGGCCATTCAACACTCCTAATCAGAAGTTAGCTTCCTCACTTTTAGCCAAATAAAAATCTGCGTTTTTAACGCTTTGAGAATCAATTATATCTCTTGGCGTCAAAAGCTCAAATGAACCTGTGCTTGTGCGTGGAAAACGTAAAATCGGTACAAAAGTTAGTTTTATTATTAATTTGTGTGTTTAGGAAATTTAGTTAATAGCATTAAGCCAAAAGACGTGTTGCAAAGTGTGATTAGATGCTATTCATGAATGCATGTTACATAAAAATAGAGAGTTTGTTACCAAACCACCCTGGTTAGCTCTGAAAACAGCTATCATGAATTCAAACCATAAGGGCAAACTCTTGACTTTTCTCAATTCTACTGGGTAAATACTGACATAGTAGGACTTGAAACGCATATCCTATGCCGTCCTAAATAGAATAGCCCGTTCTCATTGGCATATGGTAGTTTACTAGCAGGAATTGTAAATGTATATAGAAAAACTTAACTCACAAATATAATTCAATATAATACAATGTGGTATTTGTGTTTTCGATTTATGCTATCTCGATTAAAATAACATTTCATTAAAAGGCATTCGAAATGAATTAAGTACGAGTAATTTGTGTGTCTGCCTGCCAGGCAGTATTTGGGTAGGTCGAACGTAGGCATGAAGTCTGTTCCGGCTTACCATCTTCACTGAGAGTTTCCCTGGTTTTCCCTACATTATACCACCTATTTTTCAGACGCGGTGATGGACTCAAAAATGCATATTTTAGCTTCGTTTTTGTGTCTATTAACCTGTTTCCATCCAAGAATAGGAAGGCAAAGAACCACCCCTCCAAACCCAACCTTGAGTCCGCCACTGCCTCTAAACATTGCGGAAACAAAATTTGATTTTTTAAAACCACAATTCAAAGGTACAATTTATAGGATGTACCTACACCGTCAAGAGAATTGATTGTGGTGCTCCAAGGAGCCCGTAGGAATTCCACAGTTTGAAGACGGAGTGCTTCAACACGTGGAAGAGAATCATTCGACGAGCATCCGACGCATAACACATGACGTGGTTGGGAGATGGGCAGATGTTTCGTCTGAACAAGGTCTATACCATATGCAGAGAGTTTAAAATCTTGGGTCAATCGATTTTGAGCCACGTTTAAACTTCTGTGAGTGTATTTTCAGCGCTGCGAAGACGATCCTGTAATTCTTCAAATAATAATTTCACAGACTAGGCGACCTTCTCTAAGGAACGTTTGGTTAGTTGTCATAATAGCCACATTTGGGCAGAAGAAAATACTCAAGGTGTTCGCGAACGCACATTTCAGGAATGATTCATTGTGAACGTATGGGCAGGGATCATACATGAACGAGTAATTGGACCTATCTTCTCCCACAACGTCTCATGAATACTAACTACTTCATCGTTTAACAGGAGATACTATCAGAGTTACGGGAAGAAATTCATTTTGGAAACCGACGGCATATGTAGTTTTGACTGTCTGCTCATTTTACTCGTGCTGTCCAACATCATTTAAATATTTCATTTGGACAGCGATTGATTGGCCGTGGTGGTACAATGGGATCGACACAACGCTCGCCCGAGCTGACGCCCATGGATTTCTTGCTGTAGGGTCACATGAACACTGGTGTATGAGACCCCGGTTTAGTCGGAGCTAGTTCTCGTGGCACGCATTCCCGTTGTGGCCGAAAAAATTCGAGATGTTATTCGCGAGCATTACATCCAGTAGTCTTGTAGCAGAATTCGCTTCATGCATTCACTGTAACAAGTGGAAACACGAAATGGATGAAAGTTACTCCGCATTATGGAGAAACAAAACTCGAAAATTAGTGTTTTGTTGTATTTACTCGTAAATGTGGATATAGTGTAAGCGCTTTAATGAAAATACTGGTAACCTTAACTCCATTTTAAAGTTTAACATTTTCTTTGTAATGTTAACTGAAAACTGGCTGAAACTGGCCAAAGTATTGCGTCGTGAACGTTTAACTTATTTTACGCTTAAACTTCGGTCATTTGCTGATCGAAGTGTAAGCTAAACAGGCCGTTTTGAGGCTACGTACTTTTGTGGATGAAGTTTAAGTCTTGGTTGGATATTTTATAATTGAATAACAGGAGTAAAGTTACTTACTTGTTACTGAACGCCCCGCCATTTTGAGTGTTTATGTTGCTTTTACACTGTGAACAGTAAACAGTTGACGGTGGATAGAGAACCACATGATTGCATTAGCGGATAGAGGAATTAAGTTGGGTATAAATCTATACAAAGTAGCAAACGTATCTCCCCTTTTTTTCTCCGGACATTTCTAGTAGTAAAATTTACAACGTGTTAATCATTAACCTCCTGCTCAGTAGAATCCTAGCTATGAATATCACTCGGAAAGCCATAAACACCAACTGCCTTCGTAGCTATGTGGCGAGAGAATCTGACCAGTATGCTAGTGGACCCTAAATCGAAACCCAACCACCTGAACATTTTTCTTTTCTTTTTATTTTTAAATTTTAAAGTAACATTACATTTTCTTCCTTTCTACTTTCAAAAAATGTTCTGATTCAATGAAATACGTTGGAAAAGACATATGCGCATTTTGAAATTTTACAGAGAGTGAAACGTTTAACCAAAAACTGGCTGAATGTAGATTAATCAAAAAAGTGGAGGCAGTTCAGCTGCCTTCATTTTTTGAATGAACGTTGTGTGTCCTATTTTTACAGTGTTGGACTCCCGACATGTGTCAGTTGGATCAGCACAGTTGATAGTTCTCGACTTTAACTTGGCAAGTAGCACGTACTATCTTAATAAACAGTGTTTTCTTTGTGAGTGTTCAGTGTGTCTTCAATTGCAAACAGAATTCATATGTCCGTTTGTCTCACTGGCCTTTATGTTCTGCGCGGTTTCTCGTTGAGGTGGTGCCTTGTACGGAGAAGATGGGACAGGGTGGTACTGTTCGCTTTGCATTTCTCTTTTCGTTTCTACTGAAATGAGTCATGCTCTGAATACTATTGTGTTAGGTCATATTTTCAGCATGCGGTACTTTTCTAGGACTCACGAACACACGGTGAAAAGTCATCAAGAATTCCTAAATTTCATTCAAGTATCACTCAATGAAGTTTTGTGTTAGTGCACAAATTCAAACTAGGTACCGTATGTCATTTCCACTGGAAGAAAAAGCTATGCATCACTGCACAGGACAAAGAACGTATCGTGTAGAGGACAAATTTTACGGCCAATTAATCAAGGAAACACAACAGAATATTTTGTGGGTTGTAATGTGTGTTGTCTTATCCAGCAATTTACTTACCATTTTA
>JAGDQP010035719.1:0-19435 GCA_022664845.1 Lepisma saccharinum
ATGTTATACTAACAACGTTTCATGTCTCGAATAAATATATCGATAAACCAAAAATTAGTCCTACATTTCCCTACCCCAACATTAGGAACTAACCAGTCTGTTGATATATTAGTCACCAAAACGTACTACATTACCAACTAATAAAGTAGTTAGAGTGGAAATAAGACAAGCCTTCAAAACAGAAATGGGAGAATATTTTTAAAGTCAGTAATAACATCATCATCATAATTTTTACTTTTGCGAGCTTAGCCTTCCACCCACACAATTTCACAGTTCCTCTGTAAAATGGGTAGAGTTTACTTTCCCATTTCTTGTTAAAACATGTCATGACTCCTTCATCCCCAAATCCTCGCAGTCTTTCTTCTATATACCAAAGGATCGTGCAAGTGCTAGTAAGTTGTTAGGAGCAACTAAGTTCAACCATGATTCAGAGAAATCATAAAATTTTTAATTGTTGAAATGAATTTTACAGTCTAATAATTTGTTTTTATAAATCTCAGGATTTGGTAGAACACGGAGTAGCTAGTGCTTGTGCAAGAGAGACCTGGACACAACTGAATAAGGGAGAGTAAATGTAATAGGTAATAATATGAATATGTGTCCGCTTTATCCTGGTTGCCTCCCTTTGAGCACTGTACGGTATGGAGTGCTGGGTATATTTCATTGCTTGTTCTAGATACAGAGAACGAAAACATTGCAAAAATTCCATTCTCCCGATTGAATGGTCTTTCATGCTTATAGGACTGGTTGGAAAGCCGAAGGAGAAGTGTGACATCATGGTTGGTAAAACTGAGACGCCTTTCGGAAGAAAATATTATAAGGGAACGTGAGGAGATGGGTGTTCATGATGAAAACTGGCTTGATCTTGCTCAGGATATAAATCAATTTTGAGTGTCTGTTCCTCCAGGGCAAACTTGGGATTTATGCAAGCATAGATGTACTTTGCTTGCGTAAATTTATAAAACGAACATTAAAAAAAATGAATACTTATCTATTAAGAAATCTGAAGAATTTATCACTAAAATACAGATAGCAACACATAACACTTAAATTCATCACAAGAATTCACTAAGAAAATATTTTCTATTGCTTGACGAGTAGCGAATGGTAGTCATAAAATATAATGAAGTAACATATTTGTGCTTTTGGAATTTTCACTTGAAAAAGTACAAATTCAAATCGCGTTTTGTCGCAAAGTATACGTAAAAGGCCTGAATTATAATGTTTTGTAAATAAGATCAAAAATTCTGTTAAATTTTGTCTTTTTCCTCTTAATACATTTTAAGAATATTAAACGTTTTGCTACTAGAATCGAAATAATGGGCATCATGCTTAAGTTTGTGATAATGTTTCTTTTAAAGTCTTAATAACAGTGTTTTGGAAAAAGGAGAATTCTGAATATGTGCTATACCAGCTAACAGAAATTGAAGGTATACATGGCTTTTTAACCGGTTCATTCAGATTATACATTGAATGTGTACGCCGCAAAACACGCGACAACTCACGCTATAGGACATGCAATAGACATTTCAGGACACATGTGCGTGGTTATAATCAAGGCAATTGAATGTAGTCTCTCTTCTTTTCACCTTTGCATAATATCCTTAATAATTTGAAAACGTACTGAACAGAACAAGGTGAACAAAATAGTTCCTAGTAAAAAAAATATAACTGCATATTCCTGTTAGGACAAAGCAATTTATATTTTGGATTTAATCAGTGTGAACGTCGCAAGAAGTTGTTAGTTTCGTTGTAAAAAGTATGATAAATGTATATCACGTCAGAGACTTTAAAATATCTTATATGCGGCATTCCCATATGCGGGATCTAGCCTGAAAATCATGCGAAATGTGTGGTGTGTTGTGAGAGGTGACGTTCAACGATAACAATTTTACGTAGAATGAGTTGCATGTCTCTCTAACGTAAAAGGAATCTAACGTAAAGTATACATAAGGGAAATACGAAATTACACATAATTGGATGCAAAATTCTGAACACGGCGTATCTGATAGCGCAGATATATGAAACCCTTATATCGCTTGAATTTAGTTGGGACTGAATGAATTTATATCTTAAACAGATTGAACACGTACCTAATTATGGAGCAATTCATACTAAAAGCACAGAGAAAATACTGAAAAGGCCAATAACACACACACCTCTGAATAGATGTTGAAGAGATTATAGTTGGGTGGTTCCATCTTAGGATTGCTGGTAATTGTTGATTCAGAATAAATTCACTAAAAATAAAACCGTTCTCTTTTTTCACTGACATTTTTAATGATCTGCAGAGTCTGGCTTCGACTTCAATTTGGAGTCAAGTCGTGTAAAGTCTGTATGCCAAGAGCTGTAGAGGTGAAGAGAGGACTTGGCACTGTTCGGTGACCTTTTTATATGGTTCTCTGAATGGCGAAATATACTGATACATAGTGGTGCAATGTTTTGATTTCTCACTGTTCAAAGTATTGGCGTATGCTACACATGCTTTTCCGTAGTTGTGTAATATTCAACCGGATATTCAAGGATGGCTGCTTTATGCTCAGAATAATCGTCATTGCCATCACGATTTACGTGTGTGTGTGTATGTAAATTCCATCTACCTACTTCTAAAAGGGTTCGTGTTAAGAATCTTTTTTATCCGTCTTGTTATATTTTGCTTTGAAATTAATTAAATCAAAATATCGCAAAATTAGTGGAAATTAATGCTTGAAATTAAAGTACAAAATTAAATTAAATTAATACAATCTCGGTCTCTAACATTATTCATTCAAAGTGGGAGAATTGAAACACTGCAATCATTATGTTCTTTATCACATTGTGTGACTGTAGAAGTACTTACTACTCATCTGCTCGGACACGCAAACAAGACCTTCGTTGTCGCATTCTTTGTATCTGCCTGTAAATAAAATATTACAACAATCACTTAATTAATCAAGCCATAAGAATTTCTTCACTTTAAACAGGCATATTCAGACAAGTCATTTCTAACGTTTGTGGTGCTTAAGAGCAAAAGCTGCAATATCACTCCAGAAAACTTTACAGGAGATCCAAAAATAAATTTGTCGTGGTAAATACGGGTACTTTTTTTTCCTGTGGTTCCTACGCAAAAAAAAAAACTTTAAAATACACAAAGCGTTAGGGTTTCACCTTCATTGCTTTAATGTATACAAATTCATCAAAATCTTGATTTTTTACAAAATGGAGACTGTAGATTTTGCTTCTAAGCCCCTCCAATCAAAAGTTGTTTCTTTCGCTATCTCGGGATAAAAAAAAGTAAGCAAGAGAAACATTTTCATAACCTACGCGAAACATTGTAAAAACAAGTACATTTCCCCACTTACTCATGATCACACGAACAGGTAATGTACCTGACACTATGATCAATGATGTTGATATATGTAGTGATTAAATGTCTTTAAAGAATATCTTAGAAAGAGCGAACGTTTTTGTTTTACGAAGAATTCCTATTATTTATTGTGCTTTGATTACCAAATGTCTACGGTTAAGATTGTTTTTGATAACGACGGAGAGGTTACTGAATTTAGTAGAGATTAGCTATTTGATTGTTCAACCTGTTATACGTATTGCAATACATTCTTTGCTACATTGGACGAGTAGTTACGTTAAAATGTGTGCAACCCAGATTGAATCTATTATTTGGAAAGAGAACTATTATGAATGTTATTATTATTTCTGCTATACAGAACCAATATTATTCCCTATCTATTGTTATTCATTTTGCATAAATTCCTTGTATATTAAAATTACATTGTTTCTACATTTCTCTAGAATAAAATCTACTATCTTATTCTTTGAGAGAAGTTCCACAACTAGTCTAACCTATAATAGTACTCCGAAACCTTTTAACAAATTGTAGTTTTGTCTCTTTGCATCATCTTCCGCAGTGTTATAATCTCTGGGAGAAGCAGTTCACACAAAACCATTTTGGCATGATTCCTTTATTCTTTGAATTCAAAACTTCAGTGAACAGTTGCTCCGGGACGGCTTGTTACAGTTCTAACTGAATTCATGCTGTATAATATATATATATATATCTCGAATGTTTCAAGAACGGGATTGAAAAGCAATGTCATTCGACACATAATATTGAATATTGAAATCAATATTGAAGCTACAACATAATATTAAAATCAAATGTGATATAGAAACATTTCAATCTCACATTCCTAAATATTTTGAAATAAGCAGTTTGTCTCGAATACTTCGAAGATGTTGCAACTTTCGAATTGGCAAAGTATATTAATATTTCTTTTGAGCATAGATATAAACCACCACTGCGAATTTATGAAAATCAATTTGGGATTGTATATTATCTGATTATGTTATTTATTTTTCCTTCCAATGTGACGCCCTTGTGTTTATGAGACATACCAATTGCAACCGTAAATATTTTATTTCCAATTTTAGATTAGGAAAAAAATTCAAAGTCACCTCATGTTTCTTTTCTTTTTTCATATTACCCGATTGATTAATTAACTTTCCCATGAGTTTATTTTTCTACTCTACACTGTAGCAAGATACAAAATACAATTGGGTTGAAAAATAACCATCTCCATTATGTGCTCACTAATTACGGTAAATTTTCTTGGATTTTTTCAAGTGTTCTTACATACGGACATAGGGTATTACATCAGATATTTTTACATGCTTTATACTCATCTGATTTACGACTTTTTTCACTGTACCTCCAACGTTGATTAAACCCTCATTTTTACGCGTTTTGAACTTTTAGAAGCCCAAAACTCAAAACTAATTTGTCCTAGACAGCTCAAACTTGCACAATTCTGTTTCAGAATTTCAAGGGCTGTAATTTAATATAATACTTGACTTTATTAGACTAATATTTATATTTTTTAAACAAAACAAAATATACAATTTTTTTGGAAAACTCAAAATCGAAACTTCATTTTCATTGAAAAAATATGTATTCAATGTACATCTGATTAAAATGTGTGTGCCAAATATCATGATGGTATTTCAACGGGATCATGTTGAAAAAATCTAACAGAAGTACGCAGCCACAGATACTGTATGTCACATTTTAACCAGTTAAATTTACTTTGCTAAAAGCCATTATGTATACTGCGGTTTGAGCTAATTATAGACGTTATGCATTGGTAGCTGTGTACTTCTGTTAGAAAAAATCAACATGATCTCACTGAAGTACCATCATGAAATTTGGCACATACATTCTAATCAGAAGCACATTGAACATATATTTTTTGAAAGAAAATAAAATTTTCGATTTTGAGTTTCTCAAAAATATATTTTGTTTTATTTTTAAGAAATATAAAGAATGGTCTAACAAAGTCAAGTGATATATCAAAATATAGCTCTTGAAATTCTGAAACGAATCTTGTAAGTATGAGCTGTCCAGGGCAAATAGTTTTTGAATTTCGGTCTTTTAAAGGTTTCAAAACGCGTCAAAAATCAGTTGATGTTTTGATATTTACCAATTTATAATCCAAAAATCAAAAGTGACAAAAACATAAAATTTTGTATTTTTGATCATATTAATGCATAAAACACATTTTGTAAAAACCTAAGGTCTATTTTTTATTATTGGTTGATTTGGCATGGAATGACCTTCACCGACCAATGTTCAGTTTCAAACCTCATGTTCACGGTTGTAGGTCCTGCCAGAGCTACTGGAAAACAGGACATAGCCGTTCAATATGTTAACAGAGAAAGAGTACCAAATTCCTAGGCTCCTACCGCAAGCTAGTGGGTACTTTCACAGAGAATGGAGCTTATGGTAGCAGCGAAATATTGCCTTACGTCATGCAAACATCACACTTGTTCCAGGTAACCACATTACTTAGGGTGTCCTGTGATTCAAGGCCATATAGTGTGCATACAGATATATTCCAAGCCATTCAAACATATTATATTATATACAGCAAAGAAATTATTTGAACAGATACTAAACTTACTTGAACTGTAAAATATGTGAGGAGAACAACCACATTTATCCATGGAAAGCTGAAACTCACATTGTATTCTGCAGGCCACTCTGTTGTAAATAGGGCTTACATCCAATTGTTGTTCTGACCGAAACACGCATTTTCGTTGATTCACAGTTAGATCCCTTATTGAAGGTGTGCTAGTTGTTGCGATAAGATCCAGCATGTTCACATGTTTACTAGTATCTCCCGGATGCATCAGAAAGTTAATAGACATTTCAGGAAATTGATCAGCAGCATTCACAAAGAGCTGTGTTTTACAATTAAAAGAAAATTTGATTTTCTCAATTTGTTTAATAAAGCGACAAATTTAAATTTAAAGCATACACTAATAACATGATTTAAGGAATCCTATTTCTAAACATTGTATCTTCTCAAATATATGAAATGTCTTTGTTGTCGGCCGGCGAAACTTACTACATACCAATCTTAATTATTTTCTAATTTCTTAAAATTTACACAAACTATGTTAATGGTAATATGACTGGTTATTAATAGAGATTTTTGCTGTATTCAAACAATATTGACTGTTCAAATATTACGTAAGCATTCACGGGCGACTGGCTGCAAGTTTTGCTTATTCTATCTGACAATAGGGAAGGGTTCAGAGAAATGCTTACGTAATATTAGCTTAAAATATTAGTGTTGATTTAAATATATAAACTTTTTACTACTTATAATTTGTTGCACTACGCTACTTGAACTAGAAAAAACTAGTATACACTCTTGTGCTTCAGCTAGTGGTGCAGATTGCACCTCATCTGTTCGGATGGCAAGCGCAAGTGCAACTTGGGTAACCCAGTGCAGGGACTTTCTGCCCCCGGCTCGGGAGCAAGTGTAGCTGAGTGCAGACAATTGACAGTCGTGCTGCGTTCTCAGTGTATGTGTGAGAGAAGATATTATATATGGTATTACGTGCTGACAAGGAAACAAGTTTCTGCCCGAGAGCTGCACAGGATTGCACAAATAGACACTGTGACGTCACAGTCATTAACACAGTTCTCCACTACCGAACACCTCCAGTGCAGATGGTGTAACATCGAACAGATTGCCCGAACAAATCTTCTCTAACGATAAGAAATGTTATAAATCGTACGAGGCACAGCGAAAGGGGGTGAGTATCTGCTTATTTTTTTATTTCAAGCAGGATGGGGTCCAAAATTAATTAAAATGTGTTTGCAAAATACTTGGCTAATACCAAACGGAAATTTAATAATATTTAAGTTAGACATATAACATTAAAAATTGAAAATTACTAGCTCATGGAGTAAGCAACGGAACTCAAAAACTAATTTGCATAGCTTTTGAAATTTTGCAACTGGTCTTTCTGCACCATATAGAGTTGTACTAAGAACAAATTTCACGAAATTGGTGCCATTGTTCATTGTTGCCTACTTTTCAAAAAATATTGTTTTTTCAAATATTTTAAAACCGTTCACCATACCTATACTAAATTTTCAATTCGATACTATTAGAACACGACTGTGCGATCGAACACAACGCCAAGAATGAACCTTTTTAATGTTGCCATCAAATCGCTTTTTCACTAACTCTCGGAATAGTCAACGGAACTCAGTAACTAATGTGCATAGAATTCTGGGATTTTACATGCTGTCTTTTCCTATCATATAAAGTTCCACCAAGAACGGAATTTAGAAACTTCACCTCCATTTGTCAGTGTTACCATCTTAAAAACTAAACAAAAAATACTTTCAAATTCTTCTTAACTGTTCGTCATATCTTCACCAAATTTTGCATGAATACTCTTTGGCAATCTTAGAAAACGGTTACAGTGTTGAACGCTCTGCCAAGATCACAAGTTATCCGTGTTGCCAAATCATCCCTGATTCATTCTTATTTATTAAGCAATAGAACTCAGTAACAGATAGTGTATAGTGACGTGAATTATGCTACGAAGTGTGTATAAGAACACGTGCTACCGTAGTGTGCATAAAAACACGTGCTGTTTCTTTACAAACACGCAGTAAAAGACGGAGTACGTAGTATGTGTAAAAACACGTGCTTCTACATGTAAACAAATAGTAGTAGTGGAAGACGGAAGAAGCCGACAATAGTAACCGAAGACAGCCGATGATGCAGACGACGTCTGGAACTGCAGAGTCAGCGTACCAAAACAAAATAAAAGACGTCGAGCAATCACAAGCGGCACTATTCCGTCCCCAGGAATTGTCACATCCACTTCTCCTCTTCCCTCACCTTGGTCGGATCCACTAAGGGGTAGGCCGTCCTCGCCTTGGTGGCATCTGCTACAAGATAGGCCAAATTTATCGCCTGATTTGCTACGAGATGGGTAAACTCCCTAAGTCCAGATGCGCTATGGGATTGGACTCTCCAATTTCTTTTCTCTGCCAGGGAGCAATCCGTTTCTTTGGGACGACTACTACCAGGCAACAGGCCGTTGCTTGGGCGAACATCAACTGCAAATCCAGGAAACTTACAGAGAATGTAATTGAGAATGTAATTAATAAAAGGTGAAGAGAAAAAGGCAAGAACCGGTCCTTTCATTGCTGTACCTGCCCTGCCTATCAAGTAACAAATTATTCAGTAACGGCGCCAGACTTAGATAAACTGGGCATTGCGGTGGCAATTAAGGCGCCCCGAGGGAAATATTACGATATAGATAGAGAGGTGACATTTTGTGTATTGAAACTTTTTAAACAACACCGTTTTTGCAAATGTTTCTACACCATTTATAATACCTAGACCAAATTTTACATGAATACTCTTCGCTACCTTCAGAAAACATTTCTAGGAGTGAGTGTTCCGCCAAGACCCAAAGTTATCAGTGTTGCCAACAAATCACTGATTAATTCACTCACAGAATAATCATAGAAAATCAGTAAATAATGTGGATACAGATCTGAAATTTTGCATATTGTCTTTCCCCATTCCATAGTTTCCCCACTAAGAACGAATTTCACAAAATTCTCCCACGTCCGGTGGAGGCAAATCCAATGGAAACTGTTGAAGAATTGGCAAGCGAGTACCATGCTACCCACTCGACCATTCATCGTCATCTGCGTGAGATGAACACTGACCCAGTTCTTTGCCTCCAAAACCGGTGACTTCTTTCAGCGGGGTATTCAACAACTGGTTGACATGTGGCAGAGTGTTGTGGAGTCCGATGGAAACTATTTTCCTGACTAACGGTAGTCTTCCAGGTAAGTTATCTTTCTTACGACATTACTTACGAGATAAACTGATATTTCGGTATTTTGGTTGAAAGCAAAGGAAATAATGTCTCTTCTCACAAAGGAGTACATATTTAGAAAGTGCAGATGCTATATATATTTTGTAGAATGGCAAAAGATGGGTTTACCACACATTCACATTTTGTTCTGGTTAGAAGATCAACAGAATCAATGCTATCATAAGTGCAGAAATTCCAAATCCCAAAAATGATGAATTATATGAAATTGTGAAAAGTAACAAGATTCACCAACAATGTGGAAAATTCAGCAAAAAGGCACCTTACATGACAAATGGAACTTGCAGCAAACGAACCCTAAATAATTATAAATGAAATACAGACTGCATGTGAAGGATACCCTCAATACTGAAGACGATCCCCTGAAGATGGTACCTTCACAGCTACTATCGAAGGTATCGCGTTGGGTAATCGTTATGTGGTACTTTATAATCCACTGATATCTCGAACCTTCAATACACGCATATATCTCACGCCGCATGACCTTCGTGGTGGATAAGCACTATGTGCGTGGGGTTTTTCAAAGTGTTTCCGTTTCCTCGCACTTTTTTCATTTCATCCATACGGCCTGAGGCATAGTTGCCTAAAGGCCTTAAAATAAAGTCAAACACATATTATTGTAGAAGTGTTTAATTCTGTCAAGTAGATAAAGTATATCACAAAATATATTAACAAAGGAAGTGATCAAGCAGTTTATGCACTAGAACAAAATTACGATGAAGTAACAAATTACGAAAATGGATGTTATATTAGCAGTTCAGGAGCATCATGGCGGCCTATGCATGAAACTCATGCATCTCAATGTGCATCTTTAAAATGTACAACGAGTATATCTCACAGAGGATAATGTTGTTGAGAGAGTGATCAGTCTTCCTAAAACAACTTTGATGGCAAACTTTGAGTTGTTGAGAGAGTGGCCAATCTTCCTAAAACAACTTTGATGGCAATCTTTGAACTTTGCAAGAAAGACACTTTTACTACAGAACTTTTATATTGCGAGGTTCCTACATATTATATCTTTAAAAACAACAAATTTCAGAGGAGAGAAAAAATGCAGATGTTCCACGTCAAAGTGCACTAAACAGGATATCATAAGGCGAGTGTAGGCATTACACACAAACAATGCAGAATGTTACTATCTTCCTCTTTTACTTCATGAAGTACGAGGACCTACATCATTCTTGCATATGAAACCCGTATCAGTCTATATTTGCCCAACATTTAAGGATGCACGTAACAAATTGAGAATATTATAGGATGATCACCATTGTAAAAACACTTGGATGAGGCAGTTATTTTCGATTCTCCGAACAAACCCAGATTATTGTTGGGTATAATGTTAGTTTCTTGCTAGCTATCCTATCCCAAAACTCTTTGGGAATGACACAGAGAGAACGACGAATGGGAATGGATTGTAATCTGGATATTGACTTATAACAGGTGGTTACCTTTAATAGAGGAAATGGTGACTGGTATGCATAGATTACCCACAAAGAAGTACGACTCCCCAGAGATAGCTTACACTAACCACGAATATTTGTGAGAACTGTCGTATGATATTTCTAGACTTAATAAACTATTGAAAAGGATTCACTTCTTAATTATGAACAGAGAAAAGCATATCAGAAAGTAATCGAAAGCATTAATTCAGGAGATGGTGATATCATTTTTAGATTCTCTGGAGGAACGAAAAAGTCTTCTTGATGAATGTGTTCTTGCAAATGTAAGAAGCTCACGAAAAATAGCTCTTACTGTCACTTCTTCTGGAGTTGCTGCGACATGGCTAACGTGTGGTAGAACAGCCCACTTGGCATTTAAATTTCCTGTAGTTTTAAATCGATGTAAAACCTTTATCAGCAATATTTCAAATCAAGGCGACAAAGCTAAGATTTTTCGGGAATGTAAATTAATTGTTTGGGATGAAACAACAATGTTTCATAAAGGAGTGGAAGCATTAGACAGAACATGTAACGGCTTTGCAGTACAATTTAGTTCTGTTGAAGAATTAAAATAAAGAAATAATATTTATGTAACTTAAGAGAAACAACTGAAATCTGTGGGGGGAAAGAAGAAAAAAACAATATTTTATCCAAAAGAAAGTTTGTTTTCAACTAAAAGGCATTTCAACCTTGTTTATGAGTAAGAAGCAAATAAAATGAAGTTATGAATATTTGCTTAGTTAATACAAAGAAGAAATCCTCTTATTCGAAGGAATCTTGATTATATTTATGTAGATGTCACAATATATGTTAAGAGATTCTAAATCAAAATATTCCCTTACAAAATTATTGCTTTAGAAGAGGTCAGCATAATCAAAATGTTAAACTTATGTTTTAGGTTCAGTAACATTTAGCCTAACCACAAAGAAGAACATTTTCTTATATACATTTGTAATTACAGGAAAATCAATTTAATTCGTAATGAGAATGAGGCGTTACGGTGATGATGTCTGCAGATTTTCGACAAATGTTACCAGTTGTGTCAAAAGGAACCAGAGCAGTTGAATTTGCTCGGCGCCTCCACCATCATACGGCATTCGTTTCTACGTGAGAAACATGCCCATTCCGTCCGGATTCGCCCGCAGAGTTATACCTATCTCGGGCGTAACAATACCAATCCGGGCTTCCGAATGGACTCCTACCCTGTATGGTTACTTACAACTAACAAGCTATTCTTCGTTTGTATTCGCATAAGGACTCTTACAAATAAAAGGTTTGTTTCTATTTTCAACCAAAAGTCGACGATGTACAAATTTCTCCTAGTTTCAATTAAACTCTACTTCACCTACGTTGTCTTGAGTTTACTGACCATTCGTATTAGCATTTTAGAAAACAATCCGAGATATATATATATATATACTTAACAAGTACGTGACCCTGTGAAATATCCAGTCTATTTTAGGCACTTACATCTTCTGAGCTGCCAGAATGTCCTCCGTTCAACATATTGCAGACACATGGGTTAGAATTTCTATCCGCGACTTCCTCTCATGGAGTCAAAACTTAACCTCCCGATTCAAGTTCTCGATCCGCAATCCCATTCTCCTGTTGTCACAAAATCCTCGTTAACTTTCTTTTCCTTATCTCACGTGATCCTAAATTCCTCACAGTCTGCCTTTCCGTCCCTCTCCATTCAGGTCATTCTCCCGCCTTTAGCTAAGAGCATGATCTGAGCGAGGAAGTAAGCCTAATCTCTTCGGTCGTAATCCTGTATGTACATAAGAGACACATATTTGCTAAGCTTCTGTAACAACACGTAACTAACATAAATATCCTTACTTGTTTATCGTCTAAGCATTTGTTTTCCAAACATACAAATAATGATTTTCTTGTTGCCACCATCGCATATATTGATGAAAAATAAGTCTTCTTAAAATTGGTATATTGAGGTCTTTCTAACTAACTAACTACTAACCCTACGGCTTATGGAACTCGCAAATTCATCGCCGCAGTAGCAAAACGTTCGAAATTACATTCTATCCTGGGCAACATGAAGCCATTTTTCATCACGAACACCTACTTCTCCAAGATCTCTTCTAAAATTGTCCTCCTAACGACTTCTCGGTATTCCCAATTGTCTCCTTCAATCCGGCCTGTCAACCAGGATGGAATATAATCTTCGTTTCCCCCATCCGAGCTACATGGCCTGCCCACCTTAAATGTTGCCATTTCATTATTATTACACATCTGGTGAATCGTACAGTCAGTAGAGTTCTTCATTATGTAGTCCCCTTCATTCTCCAATCATCTCGTCCCGTTTCGGTCCGTATATCTTTCTCAAAATCTTATTTTCAAATACACGTAATTTATGTTCATCTCCTACGGTCGTACTCCAACTTTCGCAACCGTGAAGTATTACCCACAGAATAACCGCTCTGTATATTTTCAATTTCAATTTCCTTGATATTAATCGCGATGTTAGAAGTTTATCAACTGAATAAAACATGCGTTGCCCGATCTTAAACGACTTTCTGTTTATTCCATTACCTCATTTTTGTTTGTTACATATGCTCCCAAGTATTATTATTTTTTACTTTCTCTATGACCTAATTCCTAATTTTTATGTTTTCATTTCCTTCATTCCCTGTGTTTCAGCTTGTTATCATATATTTTGTTTTATCTATGTTTACCTGTAGACATATCTCAACTCACGCCTCTACTAAGACATCGGCGTTGCTTTGTAGTGCATCTATATTGTCCCCTATTAAATTTACATCATCTGTGTAAACAAACAGTTGATTCAAACCATTCAATGATAGTCCCTGTTTGTCTCCTTTAATTTTTAAAATCACATATTTTAACGCAGATTTAAACAGTAGCGGTGATAAGGAATCGATTTGTTTCAATCCGTTGCAAATGTTGAAACAATCTGACATAGTATTGCCTATCCGTACTCTGAGATACATCTTCATTGAGATACATCTTCACGAATTGAACCAGTTTTTTTCGGAATTCCAAATCGTATCAGGATGCTGTATAACTTTTCCCATTTGATAGAATTATATGCTTTCTTAAAATCAATGAATAGCTGGTGAACCGTCCCATTTCTTCTACACAATTTGTCTCAAGGCGAAAGTCGGGTCCAACGTGGATCTATTTCTTCTAAATCCACATTGGTGATCTCCAATTATTTCTATCTACGTAGGCGTGTTAACAGAATATTACTTAATACTTTGTAACAGGTTGGAAGTAACGAGATTCCACGGTAATTATTACAGTCCGATCTATCGCTTTTTTGAAAATCGGAACAGTTATTGAGATTTCCCATTACTTTTAAAGCTCCCTTGCTCCATATAGCACTTATCAATTTATATAGTTCCTTGATTAGTTCCGTTCCTCCCACTTTAATTAATTCGGCTGGAATACTGTCTATTACTGGTCATTTGATTTTTTTTAAATTTCTTTGCCGTCATTTCGATCTCGATCTCGCTAGGTTCGGGTATCCACAGTCCTGCGGTATGAATTTCAAATTGCTCTGTTTGTTCGCCGTTGTATACATTAAGATTTTTGTCAAAATAACTTTTCCACATGTCAACAATTTTAGTCGGATCCGTCTGAAGATCTCCACATTCATTTCCAATTGTTCCTAACCTCCGCTGGTAAACTTTTCTTAACGACTTTACCCCTTTGTATAGACCTCGTATGTTATTTGTCTTGCCGTTTTCCTCTATCTCCTGATTTTTCTGCGTCAGATATTATCGCTTTTTGTTTCTGAACCCGCGTGTGGCGTTTCGTTTCGCGCTGTAGTGGTTAGTATTTGCTTCACTTTTATTACTTAGCCATCGCTACCTTGCTTGTTTTCGTTCCTCATGAAGCTTAAGGCATTCTTCATTAAACCAAGGTTTGCTTTACTATTTTTTCTTCTCCCCTACACGTTCCTTCGCTGCGCTCTTAATTGTTTCACGAATTGCCTCCCACATCTTACATCAATTCCGTTATTAATATCATCATTATTATTACTCTAGTCGGCTAATATTTCGAATTTATTTGAGAGTTTGAGTTGGTAATCTGCTTTTATGCTCGGATTATTTAATCATTTAACTTCGAATTTCAGTTTTTTTATTCCTTGCTTTCTCTGTTCGCGATGTGTAACTCCTCCCTTACTTTTGTGATCACTATTTGATGGTCGTTGTCACCTTGCGCTCTTCGGTACGACCTAACATCCATTATGTTGGTGTGTCCTCGTCTATCTACTAATACGTGATCGATCTGGTTGAGAGTTTTGCCGTCCGAAGTTACACATGTGTATTTATGTATGTCTTTGTGTTCGAAGTACGTAATCTTACCAGTAGGTTTTCGAAATTCAGAAAGTTATCAGTCTTTCTCCATTGTTGGTCTTTTCATGAATGCTGCAATTGCCTATAGTAGGTCTTGATTTTTCTTCCCTCCCTAGCTTTGCATTGAAATCACCCAACACAATTTTCGAATTATACTTCGGTAATGTGTCAAACAACCTTTCTAGCTCCTCGTAGAATATAGCTTTGTCGCTATCATTAACCACCTCCATCGCAGCATAGACATTTATTAAAACCGTGTTGCCCCATTGAGTACGTATCGTAACGTACGATAGTCTTTCGTTTACGAACTCTATATTCTGAACCGCATGAAGGATATTGTTCTTAATGAGGAATCCTATTCCGAAATTGTGAGACTGTATTCCCCCGTAGTAGAAAGTGTACTTGCCCTGTGGGATGCTATCTTGACCCTCCCACTGAACTTCTTGTATCGCTAATATGTCTAGCTCGTACTTATCGACCTCGCGTAACGCCACCTGGAGAGCGCCCGTTTTGTATAACGTTCGTATGTTCCACGTTTCTATTCTAAGGTCTTTCTTAATCTTGTTGTTGGAGCCCCCTGAAGCAGTCCCCGCCCGGAGATCCGAATAAGGGACTAATTTACTTCCGGAATATTTTACCCCAAGAGAATTCATGAACCATCTGTTACTATTTCGTGACATATTTTAGTGATGTAGAGTTGTCAGCTCTGCGACCTCGCAGATATTCAAGATGTAGTCCTCTGTCCATGTCATTCATCTTCCGCCTCAGAGTGGTAATGGTGAATCTGCTTTTCTTCACCATGATATTTTAGTTCTGGGTTATCTTTCCCTAACCTTTGTAGATCCCTCTACTAACTGCAAGTCAGCAGTACTGGTTTTGATCCGCCCCGGAATATTTCCGGTACCCACGATATCTCGTCAGCCTTCCCCTATTCGCCACCTGGAGAGGCGCCTGCTGGGAGACCAGTAACTCCATTATTGATGGTCTTTTACCAAAGCAAAATATTTCCTTGCCAAATTATGGCTTTAGAAGAGTACAACATAATAAAAATTTTAAACTTATGTTTTAGGTTCAGTAATAATTAGTTTAATGACAGAGAAGAGCATTTTCTTATCTACATTTGTATTCAGAGGAAAATCTATTTAATTTATTATGAGCATGTCGAGCTACGGTGATGTTCTCTCTAGGTTTTCGAGGTCAAAGTCCTTTCATTAAACATTATGGGAGCATATTTGGGTAGAGACGATAATTCACAAAAACGTCAACGAAGCAATTATCATTAGTGGGTGTGGTGAACTGATTAGTCTTTTGGATTTAAGCGTCTACAATTTACCGTTATAATCTTCTTCGGTCAAGTCACAAGGACAAACACTGAAAAACCTGCGGTAAGTCTAAGAGGTGAATGATTTTGCATGACCAGTCACACGTGGCGTGTTCTAGAGTGAGCACCGCTAATAATATAACAATTTTAAAACCTAATAAAAGGGTTGTAAAGCTGGTTTATAAGGAAGTTTTATAACACGTACGACGTTTAAATTTAAATGAATATTTACTTTATTTAGTGTGTAAACTTTAATTAATCAGAGAGTTAGTTAATGTAAATTTTAATTAATCACTTTAAAATATGTATTTACGTAATTATAATTATTTCAATTTTATTTAAACTATATTAATATGAAGGTATTTACTACTTTAGATTTTTGTATTTCAAATGTAACGAATAACTTTTATTCCATAACGACGGCTAGTTTTGAATTGTAAACTTACGTAAACGATTACGTTTTCATTGATGATCGTATAAATCGAAGCTTTCAGAATAATTCACTGTAGTTCACGTTTTACAGTACACACATACTTACCTGAACACAACTCTATTGAATAAGTTAATTTGTATTAGAATGACTTATTAGAACTGCTACCGTCCGCTATCAGCAAATGATAATATTGCTGCAGTAAGAATCAGTCGAGGTTAACATGATGGGTGTCTTATCCTGTCAGCAATCTGCTCTTGGACGCCTTTAAGACGTTAACCGAAAAGGTGAGTGTTGTCGTTCTCTTTAGATGTTCCCAGCTCAAAGATTGTTTTGGCCTTAACCTATTTGCCTTATAAAAATAAATTCAATTTAAGTCAATTGAAGGATTGTTCAACGCATAACTAGTATTAATAGCTGCTCTCATCGAAAATTTGATCAGTTCAATTCTCTTCCACTAGAAAATATTGTTATGTCCACTGACTCATTCTCTTTACTTCTTAGAAACGAATTATGGTTTTGCCATTTACTGAACTGGATAAGAATGTCTCTTCAATTTTATAATTGAAATGATTCATTGTAATTATACTGCAACTTATTATTGAATTATAAATGGTTTTCAATTGTAATTTTAACCCATTCTACATCTGAAACATTCTGACAATGGTCTGAAGCAGAGGCGTTGAACCTCGCGAGGTCAAAGTCGAGGTCGAAATCCCGTCGCGAAGTCGAGATCGAAATGAGATCTCGAGATCGAGGTTGAGCAAGGTCGAGGTCTGAGTCCGGTCGCGAGGTCGAGGTTGACTGAGATCGAGGTCTAGGTTGAACGAGGTCGAGGTCGAAACCCCGTCGCGAGGTCGAGATTGAAGTCCGTTGGCGAGGTCGAGGTTGAAGTTTAAAGCAGAAAAAGAGGACTGTCGGAGTTTAGTGCTTATGGTCATTGAACCAGCTGGTCGAGTTATTAGACTGAAAACCAGTCGATCTCGAGATCTTCTCTATTCATGAGTGATTCGTTTTTAAATGACTTCATTACTTTTAAATGAAGTCTCAGTACTCATCAATGTCATCAATCGACAAGATCTCGAGATCGCTGTCTATTGTATTTCGTAATAATTTGTAAATAATAATTGTGTGCTATGTTCTAAAACTTTTGATAATGCTCTTAAGAGTTTGAAAAATGAAACAAGTGGGGGCGAGCACGAGGAGTGTCCTTAATGATGAAGGTGTAGGGCCAGTCATCCGAGGCTGTGTGGGTTGAATTGATTTTTATTAATGGCTTTAGGCATCTAAAGCTCAGGCGTGATAGGGGAGGGAAAAGGATTCGGGAAGGTCGGCCAGGTACTAAGTTAAGGGTCCTTCCTGGCATTTGCCCGGTGTGTGTGAGGAATAACTCCGAAAAACATCGGTCAGGGTGTTTGGCCGCAGGGATTGAACCCATGACCTCCCGAATGCTACGCCAACGCTATACCACTTAGCAACAAGGCCGTGTGGGTGTTGTAAGTTTTAACACTAAATTTTCACTCCGTGATTGAAATGACGGTCCCTAGGTGCTACTCCAGGAGAGAAAAAAGTAAAGTAAATTTATTACTTAAGTTTTAGGTCCCTTGATAGCGAAGCTATAGCTAAAAGGGACTTTATAATCCCGCTCATTCTGTCCGTTCATGTACAGAAATGAAATCTCAGGAACTACAAGGGCAGAGAGGTGCGTGGAGTGACAATGGAAAAGTTTTTATCAAACTGGCTCAGGGAAACAAAAATGAACTGTGACTCAGTCGCGCGACCAAGTCGCCTAGTGTGAGGCAGGAATCCCTCCGAACATTTGTATCAAAAAATTGAAGTCACGTCACTTGGTGACTCAAGTTTGAGAAGGCAAGAGAGCCCATCTTAAGTGTGGTTTCTCCCTCTTCTTTTAGTAACACAGGCAAATGTCGGGGTGGTACCTAATTTAAGGTCGTAGTTTCTTTCCTCATTTTCCCAAAAGAGTGCTCGCCAAGTTACATCTTTCCGTCCACTTGTAACGGGGTTAACCATTTATGCTTGTTCAAGCCATTATGTAAGTTGAATAATGAAATAAGTGAATTCATACAACCCATCACTTCACAATAACCAAAGTTTGTCTGATTATTTCATTGATCCAGACACGTGTTTTGATCAACACTTTGTGAAGTAACCTTATTTATTATGAAAATTCTACATTTTCTTTTACTTATATTTCGATAGATAAAATAGATGAAATGAGTTTATGGGCGGTAACAGCACTATGGCTTACGCCCATCACAATACAACTTATATTTCGAAGCAATACATTTTTACTCTCGTGTGTTTCATAGTTCATACTTCATAGTATTCCAACTTAAATCGCCTGACTAGTGTATACAGCTCTAGCTACAGTGAATCAATGAGCTACAGTTCATTAGAAAATAGATCTAACTATAAACCAGAAGTTTAGCTACTCAAGTCAAATCAAATTCAAAACCAGTAATTTTCACATGAAATTTTGCCTTAAAAGTTAAATTTATCTTTAAAATATGACAGTTGATGACTCTGTCGTGTCGTGACACATAATGTTCAATTGGAGACATTGATTCGTGATTCCTCCTCAAATTGTCCTGAGTTTAAACATTTATTTACTTCTAGGTGAAACTAGATCATATTACTCATTTGGGTGCATGCCATCGTGGTGCACACAGATTCT
>JAGDQP010035720.1:0-17152 GCA_022664845.1 Lepisma saccharinum
ATATATATAGGTTAGCAACACTGATAACTGGGGTGTTTGTGGACAGGAACACCCACAGCATTTTTTTATTGTATCAAATAATATTTATGACAAGTTTTGCTACAGATACGTCCAAAGGTATGGAAGCAATTTGAGAAATTAACTTTTTAGAAGGTTGGCAACACTCCGAACTGGGTTACCCGGAATATCTGTACGACCTGTTCGACTATAATGTATGTAAGCAAGCTTTTATGGAAATCAATGGAAGCGTGTAGATTTGTATAAGCAACAGACAGACAGACAAACTTTCTTTTGTATGTATATGGTTGTTATAAGAAATCGATTGTTCGCTCCAAGTTGGAAACCCTGAATCTCGTAAAGGAAGCGAAATTCGACAATAATGATGGTTATTTCTCTTCTTTTGGTGTCAGTAGTTCACCTCCCCCCCTTTTTTGACGCTATAATATTATGTTGTATAGCTAGAAAGCTAACGAATTGCTGTGTTTGTTTGCAGGTTAGGTGATTAAGACACTACTCTCAACGAAGGGAGCCGCGGTTTAACCCTACTTCCACCAAGTGCTGTACATTACTAGTTTGCTAAAACCAACATAGTTAATACATTCTATATCATGTGTACAACTTGTGCAAGAAATATTCGACTGGTTTTCGGAAGAGAAAAACTATACAAATGGTGACCATGTGTAAAAATTATTTTTAAAATTTTACTACAATATTTTTTTTTATTATTATTATTATTTTTTTTCAAAAAATCAAGTACTAGCACTCCTCGTGATTTGGAAACATAACACAGAAAAAAAAAGATACTCACTAGTTTGAACACCATTGTGGTAAAACTCCTCTTACGTCTTCCCCTAAACTAAAAACAGAACAGAATCAGCCCGACCAATTGTTTCATCTCACTTTTATATGATGACGCCTGAATCATTTTAAAAAATATCAAACAAACGCATTCCTTTTTGGCCAATGTCGATCTCACCTAGTTGTCTCGTGAAGGTCATGCAACCTCCATCCTTTTCTTAACAGGTTGGCGTTTTGCTTCAAATAGGAAGGTGGGGTCTGGCCAAGAATACCAGAGGATAACAGCAGTGCTTCGGACGTCAGATCGGAGGAGAGGCAAAGAGAGAGGTCATACACACACACACATAAACCTTATACAAAGAAGCTTACGTAGCTTGCAGGAATATTATTGAGAAGAGCGACCATCGGAACGAGATCAGCTGAAGGAACCAATTATTGGGTTAAAAGCCTCAAGTTCCTGTAAACCTTCAAGTTCCTTTATAATGAAGAAGCTATCAAGTGTCCAGGAAGAAGATGTTCTTTCTTTGGCTTAAAGGTGCGATGCATTGACGATCTGATTCCGTGATTGAGTACTACTCAAGAAGTTTCTTTGGAACGAGTTCCACTGAACGAGTCGTTCGTCTAATCCATTATATTCCAATTGATGCACAGCGTTTATAACTAAGAAAAGATTAACATTAGAAAAAAACAATACGAAGATAAATTAATTTTTTTATGTGTGTGCGAAAAGAGATTAAGCTGTAAGAGTAATTGTTATTTTTTTAAACATTTTTTATGATTTATGCAGATTTTTAACTTAAAATTTTATAAAATAAATAATGCTGGGATTTTCATGAAAGTCTTTTGTGTCTGAAGGTTTGAAAAGGACCCAATTGTGATAAAAAACTAATTTCAACTTAAACTGAAACGAACAATATTTATTTTTTTACATTGTTCTGATTTTTTTTTGCGTTCTTACGTTTAATGCTACCTCCGTATCGGGAAGGGCGTAAGCCATAGTGCTGTTACTGCCCATAAAATTCATTTTAACTTATCTTATCTTATGTTTAGTGCTAATTTTCTAACTCTAAACTCTTAGCTTGCAATAACCCTATACTCGCTTAAACTGGTATTTCACAGAGGAGCTTTTTATCAGTCTTTCAGGAAACGCTACACTCTTTTTGCGTTTAGTGAAAGACAGTAAAAATTTCGATTTATATACAAGAAAAGAAAAAGAACCTCAGCAACCTACGAACTCACTCACCACGCCTGACATATAGTTTTGACTTAATATATAACAGTTCAAATTTTGAATTTATTTTAAGGTTTTTAGGCATCTGAGGCTCAGATAGGAATAGGACTATGGAAGGTAGATGGTCAGGGCCTGTTTTGTAGGTACCATTCCAGTATTTGCCTGGTATGACTAAGGGAAGACCCTGAAAAACACCTCGTATCAGTCTGTATGGTCGATCACTGGGATCGATCCAAGTACATCCAGAACGGTAAGCCAACACTCTACCATTGAGCCGCTCGCGGTAACATTCTTAAAAATAATAATGTGTGAACTTATTTAGGACATTTTAGTAACTGTGGAATTTGATCCGTCTCAATGATACGAGTGCAAGTCTGATAAAATCCACAGGCATGCCAGTAGAAATTCGATCCTGCAACTTCGCTGAGCGCCTTAATCCACACGAGTACCGAGATCGGAAATACTAGTAGACCTACATATTTAGCTATAAGTTATAATGTGAACATGAACAAAACTTATAATGCAAAACTGAAAAGCAATCGAACAATTTGTAAGAAATCTCTGTTCTAAATGCACTGGATACAAAGCACACTTCTTACTCATCTTAAAATTAGATAACCTTTTACTGTTGCTGTATGTTTGCAACATACTGTGCACAATAGGTCCTGTCAAACTCTAATACACTCATTTTTTATTGACCTTCTTTAATAGAAATGAGAAATCTGTCAGATTTGCTCTGTTGTTCATAGATTAGTTGTTTTAAAGTAACATGCATTCAGCATTTAGGTTTTATTCTCGCTTTAGACAGTGTTTACTTGTTTCCTAGGCAACCAAAACTGATTGTAGAAACATTGTAACTAACGTCAAAATGTATTCAGTAAGTCTTCAAGCAATGGTCCCAAATGTCGAAGTATAGAAATGAACTGTTGACCTTTTTAAAGTGTACCGGAAGTGTATTTTTTCTACAGTTTATTCCAGAATTTGAAAAGTGAATACAAGGATTAACGATGCATATTCATGTATTTTGCACGTCTATGGTCATTATTATTCTATGGGCAACAAGGTTGACGTACTTGTCGAAGTAACTGCACATAAACTTTATTAAAATGTTTCCTCTTTACGTTACTAGCGTTAGCGGAAATGTCCATTCAGACAGTTACCGAATATGTCTGACGTTTTCCAACTAGCTTGTTGAAAAATGCTCACAGCACAGAAAAGATTTTGTCAGTTGTTCATAAATTATCGATTGTATTACAATCTTTTTTTCATATTCGTATAGACTTACTGTGAAACTACAGTAATTTAAAATGTATTAAATTACATAATAAATTACAGGTAACCTTTGTACAGTAACTGACTTCAGAAAGCAGCACGCATTAACCAACTACGCCACGGTGTCCACAGGAAGTCAGAGTGACAGATTACGTAAAGATAGTAGAGAGAAACTAATCAGTCAGCTTCAATCTGGTAATGAGCAATGGCTCATATGTAAATGCGGTTCACTAGTCCACGAAACTCATCACACATATTCCACCAGAACTTTCACTTATTTTGTTTGCCTTCACATAATATATCGATAGCAAAGTATACGAACTTACCCCACAATCTTTTTCTGATATTTTTTTAATATTACTCACGGATTGTACATTATTACCCGGGTTATGTGGCATTTTTTCTTAAGTTTTCCCCTTGACTCAAATAGCCCCGGTCTACCCTATCTATTTATTCCACAAGTCTCGGTAAGCTGCTGCCCTCATCCATGTAGCTCCAGAGAAACGTTTAAATTTGTCTATCCATCTTGCAATTGATAATCTTCTATTTTAGATAGCTAATTTTCTCTGGGAATTCTAGTTAAAGCTCACCTTCCCTGTGTTCTTCTACCTATATGACCGGCCCATCGTTGTTTCACCTTCACAATCTTGATCACATCTATCATTGTTTGAAACAAAGTCCATTCCTTTGACTTCTTATCCCTCTTACGATAGGTTCCCTGAATCATCCAGCACCAAAGGTAAAACACATTCATTAGGCACTTTTCGCCTTAAACAATGTAAACGTGATTATTAAAACAAATTCAGTCTTCCAAACATCTACGTAATATTAAATCTTCTGCTTACTTTCTCAGTTTTCGCCATGTTTCTGGCTGTTCTAGGTGAACTATATGTCAAATATTTCGCTAGTAACCTTTATTTCTTACATTTCAGCATATTTGTTGTAGAGTACTTTTCATTTAGTTAAATCTATTTTAGTTATTATTTATTTATGGCATTCAGGCATCTTTTGCTTAGGCTAGGATAGGGTAAGGTACGGGATGGGAAAGATATAGACTATGGTTTTACTTAAGATAGAATTAAGGCGAAAACTGAGCGAAATCCAATAAAAGCTTTGTCAGGATGGTCGATCGCGAGTTTCGCACTCGTGTGCCTACCCATTACCAATTCGAGGTCCTCGACGTGACCTCCTGGGACATAGGACTGGGCTTAATTAATTTTAATTTATATTTTCAAATTCTTGTTATCCAGTTCTTGCATTCTGGAATACCATTATGGCATGATATCATCAGCAAACCTAAGGCGATAGGCTATTTGCAGGTAACTTTATTCCAGTTTCATTCTATTACAGATTTCTCCCTCCAGACTTGTAGAATATGGTTTTGCAGAAATTTACTCTCTATGCCTTATCTCTTTTACAACGTTGAATGTTTAATCCCTTTTATGTAGTCTAATTATAGATGTGGCAATCGAGTGCGTTCTATAGCAATTTAATGGATGTACCTTGGGTACATTGATGTTCAAGGGATTTAAGTACTGCTGCCAAAGAGATCAAATTAAAGGCTTTGTCAACTTTTGTGAAATCAAGACACAGTGAAAAATCATATTCATTACTCCTTCTCATAAGCTTATTCAAAATCCAATATGTTAAATCTGCTAGGAAATATTGCATGATCCTTTCTCTGATAAAAATCTAAATCTACTTCCATACGATTGAGAATAAGTTTGGCAAAGATTTTGTGTAGAACTGACAATAAACTAATGGGTCTATAGGTCGCAATACTTGTTCACTTTTTAATGTAACATAATTATAATAATATTGGTCCAATCCTGAGGCACATTGAGATACTTTAGTAAGTTTTTTTTTCATCTTTTCACCTCCCCATTTAATGCTCTCTTCTGTGAGTCAATGTTGCAGTGAAGATCTTTCGTTCTTAATCCCTCTAAGTGCTTTATCCATTTCTTTCATAAAGTCTGGACATTTCGTCTCTCATTTCCTAGTTCTTTAACGAAGTAGAGTGTGCATACGACGCGCGATGAGGGGAAAGAAATGAAGATAGCAGGAACTCTTCATCATAATACTATCCTGTTGAGAAAAAAATCATAAAAGGAAAAAAAAATTTAATGATTTCTCTATTACGCTCGTGAGTAACTACTCAGATTTTTTAAAAAGGATTTTTTTGATATGTTTGGCATACTGCTAAAGGCTAAATACACACAATTCAATTACTTTCGCATGCATAGGAAATACATTTTCATGCCAATAATATAAATTAAAACTGTACGCCGACAGTTAAAGTTAATCATAGAATTTCTTAATTCGGAGTCACCAACTAAATTACCTATTTGAAAACTTTAAATCTGTTCTTACTTGAGAAAAATAAATGTATTAAAAGCAAATACTGTAGTAGCAGTAAAATTATATTGAAGCCTCGAATTCATTCTATTTTGGTTCCATTTATGGACTCTAATATGTGCTATCGTTCCCTCTTCCGTTAATACGTCACACAAGGAAATAAATATTTTTAGTAAGGAAATTCAATTATTAAAAGTAGTTTTGTTAATTCTCCTCCAAGAGATGGCAGAACAATCGATTTAATTCAATCAATTTTGTTTAAGATAACAGATGAAAGGCAATTGCATGTTTCACGCAAGAATCATGCAGCATTTTATGGAAATTTTGAAATGGGCGTATTATTTTTCTTTGCTGTAGAATCACATACAAAACAAACAACAAAATGCGGAAGCGTGAAGAAAAGTAAACAGTTTATGAAGTTAATTTGGCACATAAAGCAAGGTGACAATTTAGTTAGGATGTTCTTATACCAGTTTATTTAATGATTATAATTATATGTATTAATAATACTAGGACTCGATTAGTGACTTTCAAACGGTGTGTCGCGAGCACGCATGCCCTATGCTGTGGGAAAAACAATAAAAATATTTCTATTGAAATAGTAAGAATGGATATGAAACAAGGATGAAATAATTTTAAAATCCCTTATTCAAAAAACATATGACATACATTATGTGAAAAATATGAGAAATTACATTTCTCAAAGTTCAACCCCTATAGGCTAAATGGTACACCTGAGTCATAGAAAAAGGTCAATGATTTGTGTCTAAATCCAAACATTGATGAATTTGGGGACACATGCAATCTGAACATGTTAACTATTGCTTTTAAACCTATATACAATATATTTGCCATACTATATAACCATGATGGTTTTGCATATACACTATTGTCAAAATTAAAGCAAAATTTGCAAAAAATGACAATTGTTTAAAATGTTGTAATATTTTTATCCGTCTTAATGTAGAAAGACATAGTTAGTGGTAGAAACGAAGGATTGGCGCTAGTATAGCAAGTGACTGCAGCCTTAGGCTGTAAAAATGACGTCTACGAAGGTGTTGATTATTATCAGTGTTTCTTAAAGCCAGATGATACCAATGATACTGAACAGCATAGAAATGACTAAAAGGCGACTGTTAAATGATGCTTTAAGCTGAAGAACCATTGGAAGACTTAAAGCTTCACAGTCACAGACCAAAGTAATCAGATAACTCAGAGTGAATTTATCAATGGTTAAACGTCTTTGAAGACTGTTGATTGACACTGAAGACACGTCCAGAAGACCAGTCAAGGACACTCAAGAGTTATGTCTGGAAATGAAGATCGTTATTTGCTAATAAAAGCCAGGCGCCACAATTGGAGTAGCATCCGTCAACTGGCATCAAACCACGCTGCTGCAAAAGGAAGGCAGAAAACTCGGAGAACTTTGGATAGAAGGCTTGGGGAAAGATGACTGTATGCAAGTTGACCAGTAGTTTGTGTGCCTTTGAACGGTGATCAGAGAAGGAATCGTCTACAGTGTTATCGAGATCACAGTCATTGGGCAGATGTAAATTGGACTTTCGTATTATCCAGTGATGAGTCGTGGTTTACTCTGTAGTCTGATTCTCGACGGTGCATCATCTGGGGAGAACAGGGAACAGGATATAATCCTCCCAACATCATCGAAAATGATCAATACGGAATTGGCGGGGTGTTATGGGCCAGCATTAGCAGTACCTGAAGAACACCTCTACGCGAAACCACCAGGGTGAATAGACAAGGCAAAACTACTACCACATATCGCGATCAGATCTTAACAGTACATTTGAGAGAGTTTCGACAGCTTGTGGGAGAAAATTTCTTGCTGATCGATGACAATGCCCGCCTTCCGAGAGCTGGTGGACGACTTTCTTCTTGAAACTGGAACTTTTGCCCCTTTAGACTCGCCATTGCGTTAACCGTCCTTAAATCTAACTGAACATGCTTGGGACAACCTAGCAAGGCGAGTAGCTTCGCGATCACGGCCACCCATATTATTGATGCTCTCACAATAGCTCTGCATGAATAATGAGAGCTACTGCCACAAGGTCTTCTCGCTGTGCCTGTCCGTACTATGCAGCATTGTTGTCAGACTTGTATCATATACCCTATTAAGCTCCATTTTGGGGGTTTCTCACTTTATTTTGTTATCTGATCTCATTACTATAATTCTGCTTCTATCTGATTGTGATATTGCAACCATGATATTGTGTATTTTTCAAGTATCAATGCTGTTTCTTTGCAGTTTTGATTTCGTTGTATACAATACTCATGCATACTTTCCTGTAACACGAAGTGTTTCAAGAAATATATTACTTCTGTGGAGACTGCTTCGTTTTGGTTTAATTTGGGACACTAGTGTACTTATCAGCCGCTTTTTTAATGGATATAAGTGTATCTGACACATTTTTTGGCGGAATATAATTGATTAAATTTAGAATAATATAAAGAGAGCTCAGTTTGAAGATTATGATCGATAGATGTTACTTTCTATACAACATAATTTTATAGGTCTATTTGAGTTAAACAATCATCTCTTCCACTTCCGTATCCAAGGTCTTGGGTTCAAATCCCGGATGAGGCATGCATGTTTGTTGATTTAAGAAACTTGACAGCAGTGAATATAATTATATTGAGGCCTTGCATCCATACTTAACTAAACTTGACAGCCAATAAAATCGAGACGGGGTGAAGTCATTACCGAGATAGCACGTAAACTTGCAGCAAGTTTGCAGTGACTAACCATCCTGACTAAGGGTTTTCCCTCTGTCACATCAGGCAATTGGTGGGATTGCATCTTCAACATATGATCTGGACGACACCTTCAAGAATCCTTTACCCTTACCCTCCCCTATCCTGGCTTCAGCCTTAGATGCCTAAAGGCCATAAATAAAAAAATCACTTCTCAAGAAAATCATAATAATGTGTATACTTAACTGCTCGGGTCGATGCCATATTGCCTTTTGAGTGGAAACACAGCGTATCCCCCAGAATTCTAATGTTTCGAGAAAAAAAAATGTGTTTTAAGTCAGAAAACTTTTTAATATTCAGTTAACTTTCGCACTATAACTGCAACAATGTAAAGCGATGTTTGGAATGTTTTACTGCAAATTCGTGTCGTCATCAGTCAATTGCTTTGTTACAAAATGTACCTGTTTGTGTCAATCTATATGCTATACAAGTTGAGATTCTCATTGCTGCTGTTCATTATTGAATCTGAGGGATGTGTAAAACACAGGTAAAACGTACATTTTCATGCGGTTTCTATGCTTCGCTTGCTGTAGGCCTAGTATAAACCTTTTATCGGGGGCAAAAATTGTTGCTGTAAGAAAGTCGGCAGCACTAGTGTGCTGAAAATTTACAGTTCTCCAAGGCTCACATTCACAGTACATGTACTAAACCTGGCTGCCTTTCTCGAATATCATGCACGTAGATTCTCTGATGGACTGATATTTCATCAAGGATTTTTACAACATATTGTCAGAAGGCGGAGTACAGTAGACTAAACATTCATCTGTATTACCTCAAAAGGGTTATCTTTTCTTGCTTTCTGCATTAGTGTTACACACCGTGATGAAGGTTGTGTTTTCCGTTCTGTCCCTTTCAATAACAACAAAATTGGCATCACATGGCAAGAAAATGAGGCCACGTACCGAAACCTATGCTCAACTGCCATCAGACTTGTAACAGATCATTTGCACATTGGTAGGGATGATTACTATGTTTTTTGTTTTATGGCGTATAAAAGTCGCTGTACACTAGTAAGCTGCTTCTGCCGTTAAGTCCTTCTGGTATGTTTGTCGTCACTCTCAGGATGCAACTGACCATTCTCAGTCCCAGAGATGTCACAGATACTTGCTTGATGCAGGTGTATACCATAAAGGGTTTTTTGCACAGCAAATTTTGAACATTTAATTTTTGTTGTTTATACGAGGTTGTTTTTGTTTTTGTTTTTGTTGTTGTTTTTTATGTTTATACTTAATTTTGTTTATATAATTTTTGTTGTTTATATACGCTGTATATAACTTGTATATACGCATATAAATACATAAGGTATTGAATTTTAATTATGAAAGTTTCTTAGAAAACAAATCTATTATGGAGTAATCAAAAACAGTCGCTATCTTGATTTTCAAAATTTTTAGGGATACGCAGTTTTTTTCTTCACTAAACCTCTCAATTAAAGAAAATAATAATTATCTAACCTGAATTGTTTAAGTTATTTTCGCGAAAGGTGTACAACTTCTGAAAATTATATAAAATACAGAACTAAGCAAAGGGGAGCAAATATTGATAAATGCAAACAAAAAGAAGTGAATTTGTTAAGAAAACAAAAATTATTTTTTAACCTCTTCTGTGTCTTTGTCGGAATAATCCGTCAGTGATATTTGTTGCGGATTTTTGTTTTGACGTATATTACGTTCTGAGAAGTGTGTGCGTATTTGGAGCTGTGTTTGTCTAAAGAATCCGTCATTTGCTTAAAGTATGATAGTTTTTATTTTAGGGAAAGGATTTTAATGTCCTGTACTGGTTATTGTGTGCTAGCTGTTGTAGAAAAAATAGAAGAAGAAGAAAGAATAATCAATACAAAAGTGCTACTGCAGAGATATTTTTCTAGGGTTTCGTCGAGAAATTTGTTGGTTGTTTTCGCGACGATAATGTTATGGTGACAAAACTAAGTAACAATGGCAAGTAAACAGAACCTAGACCAAGAAAAAACATTATTATTATATGTCACTTTCTTCTCGCCCTACAGATGTTGCGCACCCCAATGCTGGTGTAGGATGACCTTGGGCTTACACGGCATCAGCTGTGTCTCTATTCACCTCAGCGAGCTCGAAAACTATGAATTCGACACTAATATTTGTGTTTCCGATTGTTTTCTGCATGTCACCCCTTTCCACTCCAAGCCCTAGGGTTGATGCACGCCCATGTCGATGGAGGATAACCGTGGGCTTACACGGCATTGAATGTGTCCCTATTCACATCAGCGACACTGAAAACTATGGATTCGACATAAATGTAAATGATTTTCGATTATTTTTACATGTCAACCCTTTTCACCCACACCCCTTCTATAAAAATACTAGGGGTGTTTTACCCACCTAGATTTTATTTACAGGTTGTAGATCATCTGTGTACAAAGTTAGGTTGAAATTGTCTCAGGCGCTCTAGAGTTATGCTGAAAATACATTTAACGAACTAACTAACTCTATGGCTTATGGAACTCGCAAGTTCATCGCCGCAGTAACAAACGTTCGCCATTGAATTCTATCCTGGGCAATATCAAGCCAGTTTTCATCACGAACACCTACTTCTCCAAGATCTCTTCTAATATTGTCCTCCCAACGACGTCTCGGTCTTCCCAATGGCCTCCTTCTATCCGACCTTCTAACCAGGATAGAATATAATCTTGGTTTTTCCCCTTCCGAGCTACATGGCCTGCCCACCTTAGTCGTCACGATTTCATTATTTTTACAACATTTAGTGAATCGTACAGTCCGTGGATTTCTTCATTATGCAGTCTCCTCCACTCTCCAGTCATCTCGTCCCGTTTCGGCCCGTATATCTTTCTCAAAACCTTATTTTCAAATACACGTAATTTATGTTAATCTGCTAGGGTCGTACTCCAACTTTCGCAACCGTAAAGTACTACCGGCAGAATAACCGTTCTGTATATTTTTAATTTCAATTTCCTTGATATTAATCGCGATGTTAGAAGTTTTTGGACTGAGTAAAAACATGCGTTCCCCGATACCAAACGACCTTTTATTTCTTCCGTGACCTCATTTTTCCTTGTTACGTATGCTCCCAAGTATTTATATTTGTTTACTTTCTCTATGACCTCATCACTAATCCTTATGTTTTAATTTCCTTCATTCCCTGTGTTTTGACTTGTTATCATGTATTTTGTTTTATCTATGTTTACCTTTAGACCTATCTCATCGCACGCTTCTACTAAGACATCGGTGTTGCTTTGCAGTGCATCTATATCGTCCCCTATTAAATCTACATCATCCGCGTATACAAACAGTTGATTCAAACCATTCAATGATAGTCCCTTTTTGTCCCCTTTAATTTTTAAAATCGCATATTCTAACGCAAAGTTAAACACTAGTGGGGACAAAGAATCGCCTTGTTTCAATCCGTTGCGAATCTTGAAACTATCTGACATATTATTACCTATCCGTACTCTGCTTATGGGGTCGTTGAGATGCATCTTCACTAGTTGAACCATTTTTTTCGGTATTCCAAATCATATCAGGATAATGTATAACTTTATCCTTTTGATAGAATCATATGCTTTCTTAAAATCAGTGAATAGCTGATGAACCAACCCATTGCATTCCCATTTCTTCTCCAAAATTTGTCTCAAAGCAAAAATCTGGTCCAACGTGGATCTATTTCTTCTAAATCCACATTGGTGATCTCCAATTATTTAATCTACTTATACACTTAGGCGTGTTAGCAGAATATTACTTAATATTTTGTAACAGGTTGGAAGTAACGAGATTCCTCGGTAATTGTTACAGTCCGATTTATCGCCTTTTTTGTAAATCGGAACTATTATTGAGGTTTTCCATTCCTTTGGGAGCTCCTCCTTTCTCCATATAGCACTTATCAATTTATGTAGTTCCTTGATTAGTGCCGTTCCTCCTGCTTTGATTAATTCGACTGGAATATTGTCTATTCCTAGCGATTTGAAAATTTTCAGTTTCTTTACCGACATTTCGATCTCGATCTCTCTAGGTTCGGGAATCCACGGTTCTGCGGTATGGATTTCAAATTCCTCTGTTTCTTCCCCGTTGTGTACATTAAGAAGTTTGTCGAAATAACTTTTCCACACATCGATAATTTTAATCGGATCAGCCTGGAGATCTCCACGTTCATTTCTAATCATTCCAAACTTCGGCTGGTAACCTTTTCTTAACGAGTTTACCCCTTTGTATAGATCTCGTATGTTATTTGTCTTGCCGTTTTCCTCTATTTCCTGAATCTTCTGCTTCAGATATTCTCGCTTTTTGTTTCTGAACCCGAGTGTGGCGTTTCGTTTCCCGTTACTGTAGTGGTTGATATTTGCTTCGCTTTTATTACTTAGCCATCGTTGCCTTGCTTGTTTTCGTTCCTCATGAAGCTAAAGGCATTCTTCATCAAATCAAGGTTTGTTTTTCTGTTGTTTCTTCTCACCTACGCGTTCCTTCGCTGTGCTCTTAATTGTTTCACGAATTGCCTCCCACATCTTACTTACATCAATTTCATTATTAGTATTATCATTATTATTACTCGAGTCGGCTAGGATATCGAACCTATTTGAGAATTCGAGTTGGTAATCTGCTTTTATGCTCGGATTATTTAATCGTTTCACTTCGAATTTAAGTTGTTTTGGCCCCTTATTTTCTCTGTTCGCGTTGCATAACTTTTCCCTTGCTTTTGTGATCACTAATTGATGATCGGTGTCACCTTTCGCTCCTCTGTACGACCTAACATCCATTATGTTGATGTGTTTTCGTCTGTCTACTAATACGTGATCGATCTGGTTGAGAGTTTTGCCGTCCGGAGATACCCATGTGTATTTGTGTATGTCTTTGTGTTGAAAGTACGTACTCTTTACCAGTAGGTTTTTCGAAATCGCGAAAGTTATCAGTCTTTCTCCATTGTTGTAGATCTTTCCGCGAAGGCTGTATTTGCCTGTAGTAGGTCTATATTTTTCTTCCTTCCCTACTTTTGCATTGAAATTACCCAACACAACTTTCGAATTATACTTCGGTAATCGGTCAAATAGCCTTTCTAGCTCATCGTAGAATATATATTTGTCGTTATCAGTAGCCACATCGGTCGGAGCATAGACGTTTAATAAAAGCGTGTTGCCAAATCGAGTACGTATCGTAACGTACGATAGCCTTTCGTTTACGAACTCTATATTCTGAACCGCCTGAAGTATACTGTTCTTAATGAGGAATCCTGTTCCGAAATCGTGAGACTGTGTTCCCCCGTAGTAGAAAGTGTACTTGCCCTGTGGAACATACATACATATATTTTTTACAAAACTGAAAAATCTAAAGAAATTATACAGATAAGGGAAGGTCTTATTCCGAAAATTACACAGGCAAGGGGTAGACCGAGCTTTCCAGTTAGTAATAAAACACTATCATTACTCGAAGCCGAGAGTTAGTTACAAGCACTTTGGTACCGTCATATATCCTTCACATTGCTACGCAGATTACTAACACGCCATGGATGTTTTTCCTAATTTGATGCGGCAGGTTTTTATTGCCAAGTTTGCCACAATTCTGAAGCAAAGTTGGTGCATGAAGTTTATCACTGTAAGGAAAACTCAAGGCTAGTCCAAACATGGTATAAACTAGCGTGCGCTCTGAGAAATTGACAGCAAGTTTGTTTGCGTTATGACATCGACCCGAACAGTAAACTACACATCATTATAATTCTTATGAAGTAACTCGTTTGTGAAAAAAAATCATTTATCAGCCTTCATAGTTCTAACACAGGATCAATAAGCTTTTTCAGTTTCGAATTTAAGCCTATATGCCTTTACTTCAGAAACTGTCTTCGTAGCGTACAAGGATTAGTACAATAGTAGTCTGTCAGAAATGCTGCGATAGGTCGGTTCTCACCTGGCGTTTGAGGCGCGAGGTTGGCAATAGTTTGTGCTCCGTTGTGGTGGTGTGTGGATAGTTCTGCAGCGGGTATGAGTTGCGTGTTCGTGCATTGGTGTTTCTTCATTACAACGTAACTAATTATTATGGCTAACAATGAATCAATGAATATTTCTAGACAACATACTCTTAAAATTGATCTTCACAATTTGACAGATAAATTACAACTTGAAAACTTACACGTAGCAATTAGACACGATTTTTTATTAGCAGTACATGAGATACAGTCAATCGTCACTATATAACTCGGAAAATGAGTTAAATTTACGTTGCCAGATTTGAAGATACCACGAACCATTTGAACTAAAGAAAAGAATGTAAAAATATAATTTTAATAAAAGGTTTTTGAAAAACACGCTTTCTAATCAAAGAAAAATGGGCCAAAAAGTAAAAAATAATAAGTTTATGAATCGGAAAATAAAAGCGTAGGTGCTCTTAGATATTATGATTTCATGATAAGGTAAATAAGAGCACCTATACTTTTATTTTCCGATTCATTTTTTTTTTTTTAATCTTTTAGTCCATTTTTCTTTGCTTAAAAAGTGTGTTTTTTTTTTAATTCTATATTAAGAGCTTCGCACACCCAAATGCTAAAGTGTTCTGCAACCAGTCAAAACCCAACATCGTTGCAGGCTAGTATTTATTTTAGGATAAACGAGTCCATATTAAATAATGATGTTTTAATTAATTACAGTAAACTGGATTATTCTGTCGTATATCTAATGATTGAATATTGTATTGTTGTCTGAAGTAAGCAAGTTTACAAAATTTTAAAGTAATCGTAGAATGAAAAGTGAATTAAAAATCAATTACAAAATTTGCACCAGAGATGAAACATGATTACAGAGTAAGTTAATAAAACGTGTAAAAAGTGAAGTAATTATCATCCAGTACGAAATCGCAACCTACAAATTTTCTTAAGGGGCGTCTACACTTTGTTCCTGTCAGTGTTCTAGAGTAAGCAACAGAATCACTGGTAGCGAAATACTGGTATGAGTACATAACAAATTTATTTATATATTAGACAGTTCCTATACCAGACATTTACGACACGATATCTTATATTCTTATCTTAAAATCGAACATCTCTGCTTCCTCAAACCCTGTCCCTCTTTCTCCCTTTATTATCTGATATATCTACTTTTCCTGCTAACGCCCTGTTTTTCACTTACTCTTATGTATGCACGGAACAAAGTATTAACTACTATTACTATTCGTAGGGAATAACAGTCTTCCATAACTAATCTTTGTTTATACATCCAGTTAACAATAGTCCTTTCACGTTCACATTTCTCTGTGATGTTGCCTTAGTGCATAAATTCTTTCGACCAAGACAGGAGGAGTAATATCCCCTGTGAACTAGTTCCTGCTGTTCTTATTCTGTGTGTAGTGCGTAATATGGTCCTTTGCTAATCCATGCCAACATGAGCCATCACATTAATACATTCTGATTGATTATGCGATTGAACATGGAGTATCAAGTCGAGAAGGACAAACATTACCGGCACATTATGTTGTTTCAGCTTAATTCAGGCGCGTCAGAGGCTGCCAAAGCATTTGTGCAATGCATAGCAACATCGCCATTACTGAAATGGTTGCCCAAAGGTGGGTGGTATGCACGTTTCAAGAAGTGACAGTTCGACTTAAACGACGCCCGGTCTGGATGGGAATCGGACTCTGATGAGGATCGTTTAAACGCATTAGTTTATGCTGATCCACATCATACGACACGGGAATTAGCCATACAAATGGGCTTTAAGCATACAACAGTCTGTAGGTATCTGCATATTATGGGGAAGGTGCTTGGTACGTGTGTTCTCCACAAGCTTGGCGAGAACAGCAAAGGCGAACGTATAGCAGCAATCTGTACCTCCTTACTCGCTTGTCATCGCCCTGCTCGTCAACATCAGCCCTTTTTGTCCAGAATTATTACGGGTGACGAGAAATGGTACCTGTACATCAACATCTCACAGAGGAAACAATGACTCAGTTTGAGGCGTTACGCCAGCGTCTCCAAGGTTGCTGGTTGAAATCTCGCTTGGGGCATGGCTGTTAATGAATTTTAATGGCATTGCACTCATATAATCATGACGGGTTGAAGTTCAGATTACTAAGATGGCGCACACCAAATACACTTTATCAACATTTTACCAAACAGAAAGAGCAAGTAGTGTGAGTAGTGAGCTGCATCGATGGAAGATATCGTTGTACATTTGGCGGGACCAAGAAGAAATAATTCAGTTTGAGCTGTTCCCCAGGAATGTGGCAATAAATGTTGCGATGTGTAGCAAACTACAGCGTCGACTTCAGGTGACTATTGCGGAGAAACAACTAACAAGACGCCATCCCGTGAAACATCATACCTTACACTGCAACTATGACGAAAATGTATTTCGTACTTATGTATGAGTTTTTGAATAGGGCGAGTAAAAAGTCCCGGGGCACTCCTTTATTTCGAAAACGGATAGGAAAAGGAAATATCTTACCAACCTCATGAAAGAACGCAGATGAGTTACGTTTTAGGATATTTCCAGAACGTGGGTCCCAATTTGAAATAACTCATCCTGAAAATAATTTAAAAAAAAAAAAACTCCTTTTTTAATAGAAGGAGGTTACGTGGAAAATAAGATCAGACTATGTTAAAAGTGCATTGCTGTAGTTAGAAATGGCATATTTGTTGTTATCAAAAAAAAATATCAACACATGTACCGTTGAAACATCTACCTCGGAAAAGACCTTGTTTTGTGCAGCTTTGTGTGACACTTTTGTTGATACAGAACAGAAGATGCTTGGTCCAGTT
>JAGDQP010035721.1:2647-16519 GCA_022664845.1 Lepisma saccharinum
TCCACAGTAGCTCAATTCATTATGCACCACAAATATATTAGGCTAAGCATATATGCAATCAGGTACTTTGTCAATCTTTGTAAACACAAGTTTTTATTGTAAATTTATTGTCTATATTACAAATTCATTGTCTTTATTACAGATTTATTGACTATATTAAGAACTTATTGTCTATATTTCATAACATATAAATATCGTGTAAGTTGTTAGTGTCCGAATTCTCCAGACACCAATGTATATTGGTTATTGTAGTAAAAAAAATTGAAATTGGAAAAATGAAATAAACTGAACTTTACTGGAATGAAATGAAAGATATGAAATGACGATTTAACTTTCATAGGTCACATTAAATATATTATTCCAATATTCTTCAAATTGCTGTAACGTATATTTTCTTTCTTACTATTTAAACTTGATGTTAGTTATCAAGTAAGTTAAGGTTATCGAGTTAATATACTACAAAAGTGTAACCAAGTTTGTTACCAAAAGAAAGTTCACAATTCTTATAATTATTAACCGAAATATCATTATATTTATTTCAAGGATTGCTAAGATAAAAACGGATATAACGTCGTTGTTATTCTGAATTTTTGTGACGTGGTATTTATATAGAGTCGAAGTTATCAATAGGTAATAGTAATAAATAAGTATCTCAGTATTTTTAATGATTTCGTTTGTCTTAAGTTAACAAGCTGTTGCAATCAAATAAGCAGTGCAACTTTCAATGTTTCTTTATAACTTCCAGTTTCTTCAGTTCACTTCATTCTAACTTCTCTCCATATCAACACAAAATGGTAATGTTCGCTTTTTCTTGCTTCCGGGTGAAAGCCTATTAGAACCAAAATAATTTTTACATTTTGAAAATACAACATGCATCATAATTAGATGAAGTGAACTGAATGTTTCCTGTTTCAGTCCTTACTGAAGAGGAGGAAGTCCGATTAGTCATTATGTTAAATATTGTAGTTCTGGGAGTCATATGACATTAACCACGTCTATTTCCGTTTAATCACAAACTCATTGTAGATGGCTGAAGAATATAACTCTTTGGTTCTCTTGGGTTGCTTTAGTTACAGTAGCAAGGTTATATCTGGATTATGTGAATTCTAGAGTGGCATGTGAAACCATTGTGGGCAACTACAGGTCTTGCCACAACAGAACAGCTAACGACTGATAGGCGTGCAAACACCAGACGAAGGTGAACGTTGCATCAATTCAGCGTTAAATCTCTTAACCTATCAGGCAAGACATTACATAGTTTACACTCCATTTTATGAGGTTTTGTAGTCGTCAACCAAAACAAGTACTTGTTGTTGACACACCTGTATATTACCTGGGTCACTTGGGAAAACGAACACCAACAGTTGGTGAGTAGCACCGAGTCGTCGACCAAATTAATCAAGTTTTCATCTCATTTGAGCAAATGATTGTGTGTGGTAATTTGGGGTATTCACGACAGTCGGAGAATTCCGACACTTACAAGCTTACAACGCTGTCGCTTGCACAGTAGTCAGCTCGTGATATAAACAATAGTCCAGGAAAATACTTCGTAGTGTGCTGAATCTCTGCGCTGATTTATGAGTATGTGTGTTCTATTTGTGAAGGAGCAGGGTCATATTTGTAAAGCAAATTGCCCTGAAAACGTGACTAAAACTACCCTGTTCTAAAATATAAAATTCGATGAACAAGTGCTGTTCAAGGAGTTTGAAGTCATTACACACTATCATTGTCTGTGGATAGGTTTTAATTTTCATTAGTCAATGGTACAAACTCTAATAATCGATATATTTTTAATATTTGGCGTTTGGTGGGGGGAGGTAATCCGAACATTACATAGTAGGGCACATCCGACACCTTCAACAATAATATATTTCTATATTTTCTTAAAACAAATATCTATGTGACACTATTCGTGTAAATTATAAAGGTATTTCTTTATATTTTTCATTACAAATATGGCTCGTAACTATTTGGAAAGACTCTAGGAGCAAATAAAACATAGCTTCAGCTTTTGATGCGATAAGAAATAGTATGAGCCTTGCTACAGTTACGAAAGCGTTTCACTTCCCTGATACACGCTGCAAGACAAAAGAATAATACCAATTTGAGAGCAGTCAAACTTGGGCTCCCATGAAAAGGGAACTGAGCTTACCAGAAATACTTTTTGGTATTTGAACTAACAAATAGATTTGAAAGTTCTGCAATTAACCAGTAATAAAATAATCCATGAGAGTGCATATGATCCTTCAGGTGTTCACTATGAAACAATACAGGAACCATCAACATCACAGCATAATTTTAATCCCAATCTTTGATTGAATTTTCTTCTTACAAGAGGTAACGAAGGTCCTTTATAGAGGTAACGAGGAAAGCTACTAATGCGATGAAACATCTTTCAGAATTTATTTATTTTAAAATCATTTTATTTTAAGATAATCTGTCAGATGCCATTTCAACAAGCAATGTCAATTCATCGTAAAGGATTACTGAATGCATAATGATAATTTTTGCAATGTGTTTTCATTTAGTAACGTAATTGCTTCAATAAAGTGTCGGAATTCCCAGTGTAGTGGGGCAATCCCGACACTTCGCACTAGTTTCATTTGAACATCTTTAGTATGCAGAGTAAAACATATATTAAATAAAAGAGAAGGCTTTATGACGACGTGTAGAAATCTCATCTCAATACTTCATATGTTCCTCTCAAAGATACTGTTAAAACTGAAAGATAACTTGAATGATGCAATGTAGGCAGATCTTGTCTCAGACAAATTTATGATAAAGTTATCTCGGTTAGGTATGTTTCGAACGAGCAAGATATCACAAGGCTGGTTCTTACACGAACGACAAAGAATTAGTTCCATGAATGTTTTGTGAGGTTCCAAGTTCCTCCTAAGCTTTGAGATCATCGGATATTAAATCTATAGGATATTTATTTGACACTTCACGCCTAACTCAAAGTCTTACAGCTACTCCCAACACACATATTTGCGTTATGACGTGACAGGATAAACACACTTTCACTCCAACACCTTGTAGTCCCCTTATTATATCAATTAACATTTGATATTTGTGTTTAGAAAGCAAGAGTATAGTTGCTGCTTTTCCAAGGCCCACAAGATGGCACCTTTGAGTTGGAACAGTAAACTACATGTAATAAACAAATGGAACTTTATTAGATTCCGTCAAAACGAACAAAGATGCCTTGAAACGTTCATAATTAATAGAAGAAAAGCTTAATGGTAATAGGATGTCAAACATAATAGGGGAATGTGGGGCACTTAGAAGCTTGGAGGTTTCAATTCATTTTATTTTCATATAAAACGTAGCACCTTCATGTAACAGCTCTGAAACAGTAAATTGACTTCCTACAATGCCACTTGAGATACAGTCAATTGTCGTGTTCGGAGGTCTTTACACACACAAAATACAACTGCTCCATTTTTAGAGACATCTTCCGTCTCTCTCTCTCTCGCTCTCTCTGGTGAGTCGCTTTTTTTACTTCTATCTGTGTTCCAATCGATTTCTTTTGCGGCTAATAACAGAAGCTCTCTCTCTCTCCCCCCCACTTCCCCCATCCCATTTTCGGGGCCTCTCCCCCCACCCCCCCCCCCCCCCCAGGTCCTTTTACCATCGGCCAAGTCTATTGAGTTTACTAACTCGAGTAACTTTTCATTCCATTAGCCAAAAACACCATGCCAGCCAGTTTAATTGCTCAAACTTGCCAAGAGGTGGCACTGCCATTACTGACGAGAAAGATCAAACAGGGAGAACCTACATAGGATCTGTAAAGACATATTTTACTAAATAGGTTATAAGAGTAAAATGCACTTCACATCTAGGAGTAACGAAAAAGTAGTTATTCCTAATTATAAATCGATTAATGTTGCTAAAATCCTTTACTGTTGGCAACAAACATTTTCAAAAGTGGATATTATACTGGATGTACTTTAACCCAACCCAAACTGATATGGTACATTTAGTAATCATTTTGATATTAACGATTTATATCAACTAGATACTATTAAGTCAAGGCTTAACAAAGACTTTATATCTCATTTAATCGGTTTATACTTATTTAGGCAATTAATCTAAAAATGAAATTCAATTTATATCAATTCCTTTTAGCTTATATTTAAAACAAACAACACTTTTTAGCTGGTTCAATCAATAATAAAAATGTAATTAAAAAGATTTCAAATCAAGTTTAGCTACTTAAAAATAAAAATAAAAGGAAATCCTGTGCAAATTATAAGAAATTCCACATTTTATTTACTCTATACACTTCTAGAAGAACTTTTGTACACTTCCAGGTCACGCGGTTTTGGGCCTATAAATAGTAAAGAAAAGCACCAATGTTTCCTGGCTGGGAGCTGGTGAGGGGCGTGTACTGGTTACGTTTCATCTCAGACAAATTACAAACTCTCAGAACGAAAGTGGCCTACGATGGCCAGAAGTCCCGCCTGGTGGCCCTGTGGGCCAGGTATTTTACTTTGATGCCTGACTTATAGTCTAAACAGTTGAGAAATTAGTGGATAAACATTATGGTAAGAACACGTCTATTTTGAAACGTATAAGGGAAGAATGAAAGTAATAATTTTATTATGAAAACTTACTTCAAACAATATTACCCCTGTACGCTAAATTCTTCTAATTCATGCTTTTGTGCTGTTCCATTTATTTACACTGAAATTTTGAATTTAGAATGTATTTATGGAGGGGAAGTCAGTTTAATATGAGCAATTAAAAATATAAGCAGGACGAAGCTTATACCCCCATATCTTCCACGTGCATTGCGCATGAGCGAAACAACGAAGTTGGTAGCCTTGTTTGGTGTTTCGTGGTTGACGAGAGTGGAGCCCAAGCTAGTGTGCTACTATTGTTGTGTAATAAAGGAGATGTTTAAATAAAAGTACAATTTTAAAAAAATGTATATTTTTTGAGCTATAGTTAAATCAAGGTGATGAAAAAATCACCTACAAAAATACCTACAACGAGGTATTCATTCGTTATATAAAATATATCACTTAATTTAGAGTCAGTTTCGTCAAGGATCACAACGCCAGTCGTTTGTTCACTTCTTTGTGATAAACATTGTTGCAAACTTGTAACGATTATTTTGTGGATTCGTTCCCCCAGCGATATAAAGTGTTTAGTTTGCTATGGCAATTATGAAATTACGATCATCTGGGAAGCAAGAGTACATTTATTTTCATTTGTGTCATCAGAGTCGCCTAACGGCAAAATTAAGAACTACAAATTTGAAGAAGGGGTGGTTGGCCTTGAGCCGCCATTCTGGATTTTGGTGAAGTATTTGAAAGATGTTAAAGTAGGCGATTCAGGATTAACTAGGCGAACCAGGTTACGTATTGTCGAATTTGGTGTATCCTCATGAACGTAGGATTACTGCTACGAAGTGTGACCATATCTGAGATATCGACAGGTCTATTATTGATTTGCTTCAGTTCGTATTTGCGTCGAAAGCAGGACGATTTGAACTTCGCCAACATTAAAGGTGAGTTTGTTTCAAGTAGGAATTGTAGTAACGTCGACGTGCATTTCAAGTATGGAATTTTGATCATTCGAGCGTGTGTGACAGATAGTGCTCTTCAAGTAATCATATTCAAAGTAATCGAGAACCGTTTGACGAGTTCTTGTATGCTGGAAAGTGTAATACGGGGAAATTCCAAATTTACGAGCGTGAGTTTTTCCGGGAACTTACCTTTCACTTGGATATTTAGTGAGTTAATTTGCATGAAATTTATTTCTGTATTGTATCAGTAAACTAGGAAAGTTGATCGCTATGTAATTAAATATTTAGTCGAGTATATTTCTCGTGAATTGAGTAGATTGACATTTCAGGTTAGTGAGACCACGGGGAAGATTAGGTCTCTTGGTGGAGCTATTTGTAAGTGTATTTATCGAACATTGCTTTGTCGTTTCTCGTTTGATATTATCTATACATACTTTAATTCTGGATACAGTTCTCGTTACGATTTGGTGAGGTTTAACGAGACCGGCTTGACCGACTTTGGACCTACGTCGAGAACACGTGTTTGTGTTACCGAGGTCCGCCATTTCGTGATTCGACTTCTGACACGGTTGATTAATTGTCTTTGTATCTTTCCTTCAAAACGGGATTTGTCTCACGAATACATGGATACAATTCTAGGCAGGCATTTCTGGAGGTAATTAAACATTTGCATTAATTTGTGGAAAGTCTATGGGAGCCCCCAGTTCTGCCTAGTCCAAGCCGAGCCTCCCCCAAACAAATCATAGGCCTAATAGTTAATAGCTTATTGTAAATGATATATTTTACTGAAGTTTTAACTCCACGTAGAGCTAAAGATGTAGTTTTTCTGTTCGTTTTGGTAATTTTTTGTTTTACGTCACATTTGAAGTTCTTTTTTTTTAAAGATTGCGATAAAAAACAGTCTTAAGTCACAATCTCAGTTTTATCAAAACATGGACAATTAGACTCTTCTCCTTCTTGGGGAAAAAAAGTCTAATTGTCTATTTTTGTCCATTTTTTCGACAAAACTGAAACTGTGGCTTAGACCTTTTTTCGTCGCAGGTCTTCATTTGCATATTCACAGGACTAATGTTCGATTGTGTGTTTCACGAGCATGAGTGGCTCTCTTTTTTGCTAATTATTGTAATATATTTTATTTTGTGTATTCTACTATTATTCATTCTTTTTCACTTGTATTGGGTGTGCTGATATTGACATAGAATGGTGCTCATATATGCCCTATGCAGTGCTAATATTACCCTTGTACCATGGGAAATATGAGCACTGCACACCTACCTTACTTTCCTTTTCATTACTCGGATACCAGAGTGTGTATGTACAACCCTGTACTTTGTAGCGTTGTTCAAAGAAGAACCTGTCGTAAAAATTTAAAAGTTAAGGGAGGGGTGCTTTCGAGAATTTGAGGGATGACAGCCCCACAAGGGAGGGGATCTGGCAAAATCACTGAGTCAACATTCTACCAAACGAGCCGTGGTTGCTCGCTCACTTAGAACCGTAGCTCAAAACACAGCCTCTTGTTATCAGAAAGTGCTATCATATCTTATAACATAAGAGCTGTCGAGCAATAAGATGGATTTAGAACTGAACTTAGTTTACAAGGTGGCAAAGACCCCGCTAAATGAATCGATAATTAAAAAAGGTGGTTCTTGACAACTAATTCTGATATCTTGATCTATGTTGGAAATTAAATCGCCACCCACATTTTGTATATAAAATTGAAGCTATAGTTGAGTGTGTACTCTGTCAACTCCAGAAGTATTTTCCACTACGATCAGCGCAATAAACCTTTGGATTGCAACACTACAAAAGAAAGTCGTAAATTATAAAATTGAGCAGCAGAGATGGTGCTGAATGTCGTTATTGTTGTCCGTGTTGTTTTGTTGAGTCAAAATAACAAAAGAGGATAACAGATCTCATTAGTTGTTAGGGCTAGGCGCGAGCTCACTAAAACGTTACAGACGAGTTTAGTATGCGAATTGAGCAAATGAGTGCGTGTGACCTCAATCAAGTATCCCGTAATCAAGTATCACTTTAAATGACTACTTCATTAACAACAAATCAATGGACGAAAATTCTCCCATCCATCCACACTAATTTTTTATCTAACTTCCATTCTTTGCGTTTCAATCAGGTCTACCATTTCCAATGTAAGAGAATCCTTTGATATGGTAAATCATATTCAATTATTAATCACGACCTTATAGGCGCCAAACAAATCTAGAACTGATTTAAAGAAGAAAAGTGAGTACTCACTCTTTCGAGGCCTGAGTTGTCAGCATTCCACGCAATGACTGGAATTCCCAAATACCCGGCCAATTGGAGGAAATATTGGGCAGATGCTGTGCTTCTTCCATAGGACTGGTAGTTCATCAAATATAAAATGGCGGAGACATTAGCTTTCAAGAATTCCTTGCAGAGAATGTCGAGAATAGCTGAAAAGAAGAAGATTCAAATATAACTAAAGTATATGCTTTTACAACATGTATTGTTAAAAAAAAAAAGAAAGACAAATAGATACAAGCAGAAATATCATTATGCTATTAGAATTCTGGGCAGTAGCGGTTTCTCTCATAGAGCATCGGGTCACTTAACCCCTTAAGTAAGTTATTATATACGATCTTCTAATTTTTCTTATAAGAGCAAAATTCTTATGAATAAATATTATCGTTCTTGAGACTGAAAAAAATTCAAGAACTAGTCTGTCGCACCTTAAAAAACGGAAGGTTAGGGTTAGGGTAACTTCTAGAATGTATTTTAAATACATTAACATTGTGTATGCTTCTAGGTGAAGAATTAATATATTTATATTCAGTGTCTGAATATTTTCGAAGTCTTATCAAAATTATTTTTTTGTTACAAGCGAAAGAACAACATTTCGGTGATCGTACAGAATTACTGATCATCGTGTACAATCACCGACCTCTATCGATGAGTCTTTGAAATATGGTAATTTTCGATTAATTTCACACAGTAAACTAACAAACTTTAGAGTAAAGTTAGGTAGAATTGGGTTCATTTAAGTGAACGTATCATCGAATATTTTCAAATATTTACCAGTAAGGTTCGATTATTGTATACAATTACTAAGTTAACCTAACCTAAGCTAACCCAATGGAAACTTGTTCGCGGATGAACAAAACGACTCAAGAAAATGCTTACCTAATTTGACCTAGCTTAATCTAACTACAATTTAAGAGTTAGCTATAAGAATATTACATGCTGATCACTTATTATGAATATTACACAAATGCTTCTTTGCATGCTTCTTTACAAGTCCTTCTAAGTTTTATTTCTCCTCCACAGATATTGATGTTAGTATATTTATTTGAGTTGTATAATCTATATTGCATATCGTAAGTGGTAGCTGTAGGAAGGATTGCATTCACAGTTGATTCAGCTCACTTCATTAACACATGTCTAGAATCTGATTGAACAATTATTGCTATACATTTGATGAAAAACATGAAAAAGAGAAGAAGGAAAGTATAAAACTCATTTGACACACCCGAAGAAGAGCTGCACTCGTCACGTGAAACAGGATTTTAATTGGACTGGAAAGGCACGTGCTCTCATTGTTTAGAAGATCAAACGGTAAATAATGAAGCAGGAATAGAGAAGAATGCACTCGGGTCTACAGATTTCAATTAAAGTGTTAGGAATCTTTAGGCAAGCATAAAGAATGATTTTCTCCATATTGGCAATGGTTATATTTCTTTTAGTCTTTTGAACTGTTCCACCTTTTTGGCTACAGCCCCACCAAAGGTGGGATAGGAAGCCTCATATCATCGTTACATCCGTCTGTTGACAACTTTCAACTCAAGAACTACTATAGCTAACGGAGATGGTTGAGGTGTTATTGGAAAGGTTTCGCCGAGACGAGTTCTAACCAGTCTAGATAACCTGTGCTTGTCCTCCCATCGAGAGAGGCTTAATGGTAGGGCCGGTTCATGGGTTTATTCCGGCTCATGCCATGTGGGCTTTGTGGTGGACAGGCACCGTGTGCGTGGGTTTTCTCAGAGTTCTCCCATTTTGTTCATTCCACCAATTCTCCCCTCATGATCCATATGGCCTGAGTTAACGTTGCCTAAAGGACTTAAATAAAATTGAAATTCCTCCTTCTTGGACAACGTTCAACTGAGGAAATATTACGTCAGGAACTGCTAGGATTTACGAAGGTGGTTGACGTATCGTTTGAAGGGTCTCAGCGACACCAGTTTAAAGTCATATAGATCATCTCTGTCCGTCAGGACGTCGGTCAACAACTGTCAACTCAGTAACTACTAGGGCTACGAAGGAGGTTGAGGTGTCGTTCGAAAGATTTCGGAAGACGATTTTTAAGCTGTATTGGTGTTAACGCTTCGCAGCAGACCACGTGAACTTGTTACATTTTTATATATTGCTGAAACATAAAGTAGATGATGCATGTGTACTTTAATGTAATGCTACTATTAATCCAAAATCTTGAGTTCTTCGTGATGATTGCAAATATAAAGATTTTTGAAAATATTGCAAGATTGAAATCGAGGAAATATAAACACATGAAAATTTACTTTAAAATTTTACAACACATCTGCAAAATTATAGTCACAATCCACTGTGCCTAGCTCCCTTTGTAGTCTGCCAGTTTAACTAATCTTATTTGGAGAAATAAAATTTTAAAAACGAAGGAAGGAAATTAGTTTGCATTTACATATTACAGAGAGTAAGGACCAATATTTATCCCATTGCCTGAGACCTACTCTTGATAATAGATATCCAGATGCTTAATTAATTATCCGCGATTGGTTTACGGATCCATATAACTTGAGACAACGGATATCTGGAATTTCCCATGACGAATCACGGAGTGAGTTAATTAAGATATTTCTACGGATTATTTCAAGTAAATATATGAAGGTAATTCGGAGAACATTATATCTGATATATTTGAGTAACATTTATCCGAATTACTTGAAAGGCGGTTATCCGAAATTTCGATTATGACTACCAGAAGAATTCGGGTTACCAATGCCCGAATGAACACTAAATATAATTGGTGTTTCGGATTATTTGTACTATGAATGTTGACCATTTTCAAATTATAGGGCAGCGATTATGTGACTGAATCGGAAGAAGGCTTTATAATTTGAGTTCAAAATATTTGAACTTTGTAGGTGAGGGCCTGTATGAATTTTCATTACCCCTTATATCTTTCATATAAATAATACTGCTATTAAGTTTTCGAATTATCCGAATACCTGTTATATGAATAATTTGATAACTTATCTTCCACCAGGATAGACGTGCACTTAAAAATCTCCTGTCACAAAAAGAACACAAAAACTTCACTAAAAATAAACTTTATGTGAACCTACCGTAAACAATGTGAGCTTTTAGAGTGTTCAATGTGTCTTTTTTGTTGATTTCTGGCCCACGGTGCACATTTTGTACATATTAAGTTCATATTTACTGTACTTCACATTACACTTCGTTTTGAGTTCACTTTAAGTGCATTTGACAATATTAAGTGAACTTTTTGTGCATAAATTATGTATCAGTACACCAGAAGTGCATATATTATGCACTAAAAAACGTGCTAAAACTGGAACATATTGTAAAACTTTTCTTGACATATTGTGAACTTTATGCGTACCTTAGGTGTACTTTGATTTTCAGTGTGATACACACTATCGGAATATCATCGGAACTTGCGTATATCCTTCATGCGGTCGAGCAGCCAATAACGTATAATCGGGTATCCGGATAATGATAATCAAAATTACATGTATGGAAATATTTACAGTCTTGAAATATGATAAGTATTATTCAGAACATTTTACTAGTAGGTATTAGAACATTTTCAGAACATTTTGCCGTATTTAAGTACAAATACGAGTAAATAACCAATTACTTAACAGAAATGCCTTGAGTAAAACCTTCAAGGAAAAGAATTTTATACAAATTCTGCTCTATACTTTTTCGTACAATATATCTTATTCTTGCGTGTATAATAAGCCCCACCCTTTTTTGATTGTATTGCCTATGTTTATTTTTAATATTCTTTTGTATAAGTCACATGCTTTTGAATCTTTCAACTCACCTAATAGGAGTTTACAAGTCTTAAATGTACAAAACCAATTTACAATTACATCCATGAAAGGTCATGTATATTTCCAACATGAGGGCCCTGTTTCTCACAGAGACAAGTACGTGGAGAGAAAAATTGTTAAAGCAATTTGATCTTCACTTTAACCTACAAATTTGCTAATACGCAATTCTCAATCACTAGTACCAGCCGTGCATCTGTAGCTTTTTTTATATATAAACGTTGGAGTTACGTACTCTCTCTTATAAAATGTACCTAATTAAGTGTTGCGATGAATACTAAATTTGACTTTAGCGTAACAGTTTTATGATGAAGGGCAGGTCGTGTATCACAATGTATTTCAGTACCGTAGTAGTAGCTGTGCATGTATTGTTCTTCGTGTATAAGCCGCACCCGTAACAGGTATCCCACCTTTGTCGAAAAAAAAAATGTTGAGGTTCATACATGCAAAAATACGATGCGCGTTTTCACTCCCATATATGCAAGAACACACGTGCTCACACCGACATGCACCGACTAAGATTCCACCTAAAGAGTGACGAAAATATCTGAATAATTAATTCTGGATTACCCGAGTGAAACTGTTTCCTACAAAACAGAGAGAGAGAGGGCGCTACGAGACTATACAAGGATGAAACAAATGAAGGGGGCGGACGTTAGTGAAGGAAATTGCGTCATAATTACCCCTGAGATATCAACGGAGCCAAGGGTTAACAAGGCAACAAGATTTTGGAGCTGAAAGGGGCATGACTTTAAGACTCTCATGCTCTCGGGGGATAAGGTTCTGAATAACCATAATGAGGTCAACAGAGGATTACAAACATCTGCTAATTACAAACAAAAGCATATAACGTGGCGTCATGCTTCATCTTGCTGTAAGAAAATGTTAAAGCCTTATCTAAATCTTCACGCGCCAGCGTAGGAGAAGCAAAATTAACTTTCAAATTGGACAGAAGTTAACGTATATATGGGAAGACACACACACAGAGAGAAAGAAGGGGAGGGGGAGAGAAAGGTAACCATTAGGTGAATACCAACCTCGTACTCTGGTGGAGAAGCTCGTACTATTTGCTGGGATATTCTATATTGAAGAGTTACTTTTAGATAAAATATGAGTTACAGCCTTCTTGCCCGTTAGAATATTAATAGTGACTTTGAAAATAAATGTGGATTATAGCCGTTTTCTGACAGGTTTTCATTTATCTCTCAATATACTGGGTATTAAACAGTGCATTTGATAAAAACTGTGGGTTAGACCCTTCTTACTAGCAGAAGCAAGAAGATGTTTCTTAACATACAGAATATGAAAGAAATTTGATTATCTCCGTTTATAAATATCTAAAACAAAAACGATCTTTTAATTTAAAGCTCTATTATTGAACCTGAAGCGTCTTAAATTTTTAGTTACTTTTTAACTGTAATGAAAATATGCCTACCGACTTTTCACTGCGTTGACTGGCTTGAGTCTGAAATCCCTAAAAGTCACAAAAATACAATTATCACCGTACTAATCTCAAATGTGAGTAATTTAAAACTTCCTATTTTTTATTCATGCCTATAATATTTGAAGGAAGACTATGTTTTAAAAAGAAAATAGTGTATACTTTAAGGCGATTTTTTTTTTCATTTTCGTTATGTTAATTTTTCGCCTTATTTTGACTCTGTGAAGGAAAATATTGGTAGGTAAATGAAAGATACAGGTATTGGACAAGATAATGGGAACACTTGTCAAAAGTGTAACTCTGCTTCGTAACAGTGAGCACTGCGTAAATCAACCGTCTCTTGTTTGTTCGCAGGTAGGATGGACAGTGCACGAAGAGTGAGGTAGTGTGGTTGTGGACGTTGTGCACATGTGGTGAGTGACCAGTATGTCCGACTTGACGGAGCTTCAAAGATGTTTAAATGTGGGTACCCGTCTAGCTGGAGCATATGTGAGCAAGACAGCAACGTTATACGGTGTAACGCAAGGCACGGTCTCGACAGTCATGACCGCATACACAATGCACGGTGAAACAAGGTCGACGAAGCACAATAGTGATTGAAACACGAAGTGGAAGGATAGGGTCCGCCGGGCCTTGAAGCAGATTGTGACGTCGCAGAATAAAACAATGGCCGCGAAAGTGATTACAAAACTTAATCTGTACCTAAACACCCCAGTATTATCGAAACCAGTGAGGCGGGAAGTGCACAAAATGACTTTCATGGGCGTGTTGCTATACCCCCGCCCCTAATAACAAATAAGAATGTTCAAAGG